>PVLA01006428.1:0-124365 GCA_004027455.1 Hydrochoerus hydrochaeris | reverse complement strand
GGGGAGCCCAGAGTTCTTCCTCTCTCACCAATTTCACTTTTGCCTGGGCTCTTCTGTGACCCTCTCCTGAATCACCCCAATGGGTGCTTTTGTCCCTGGGCAGATGGAGCTTCTCCCCAGGCCTCTGATGTCATCTCCCATCCCACACTGTGCTTTGTCATTCCCTCCTGCAAGAAAAACCCCACCTGCTGCCCAGTTCCCTCTCAGAGTAACCCCACAGCATCCCACAGCCTCATACTTCTCTCAGGGCTTTTCATTTCCCCTTCAGATCTGCTTCATCTTTCTCTCCCAGTCGCATCTCTAATCTGTGTTCCACTCTCTCCTATATCCAACAGTGGAAAGGTCCCAGCCAGACCACCAGGATGAATGCCTGGCCAGATCGCTTGCCATACACCATTAAGTGACTGGATTAGAAGAATTTGATAGTCTCTAATTCCATTTTGAAATTAACATTCTTTGATTTGATCTGTATTCTTCTGCTTTTCCATATGTAGAGCCTTTTCTTTCTCTTCTGTGCTACCATGTCCTTATTTCTTATTTTTTGTATGGGTTCTCATACTGTTCTCATCCTTTATCTAAGTTCCGTGTGTTTCCTTTCTATCTCATATCAGTTCTACCTAAACTCCCTACCCATTTATGCTAAGAACCACTCCCATTGTAACTAAATTTTGAAACATCAAAAAATGTCTTACCACTCAAGCCTTAGATTTCTGTAAGTAAATGTATAAACTACAAGTAAGACATTTATATAGAAAGGTTTAATGTAAAAAAAAAAGTCAAGGATTTAGCTCAGTAGCATAAGCACCTGTCTGGCAAGAGCAAGGTCATGATTTAGATCCCCAATACAAAAAAACAAAAAAAGAAAGAAAGGAAAGGAAAGGAAAGGAAAGGAAAGGAAAGGAAAGGAAAGAAAAGGAAGGAAAAGAAAGGAAAAAGAATAAAAAGGAAAAAAAAATTACACTGCAAAACACATATTATAATTTTTTGGAAAATAATGAAACATGCTTACAATGATTTCACTAGAATGCAAAATCCACAAGAAACAATAAATAACTTGAGGGAATAAAAAGGCAAAACGGAGAGCTAATTGTTAAGATACCTGGGACATTGTCAGAATTTCACTCTCAAGAGTTTAGTCTTCAGTATACATGTCATAAATGTGAAAAGACAAAGAGATCTATTAGACCACTGATAAAGCTCATTGAGGAAAAATGCCATCCAAGTAAACAGAAAAAAGTTTTTTAAGCATCTCATGATCAACATAGGCTTTGATCAGATTTTTTGAAATTGTCCTTTACAAAAATTTTAATTACAAATGAGTCCTCACATGAATTTGGCCTAAATGCAGTAATTCTGCTTGTCTTAGAGTGTCCAATCCAAGAAAAAAATAATACAATTTTTCTAACCTGTGATAGCATTACATCATTCAGCAGAAGCAAGCACAAAGTTGATTTCTACAGGCTCATAGTCAATACAGTCTTCTTTTTGCTGAAATTGCTAGTCATTTCTTTTGACAGTTTGTGTACAAAGGAATTTCCAAATTTGACAAGTTAAAAACTTAAATAAAACTAATCCTCCAACAGGACAGCTCAAGTTACAGTTCTCAGGGTATGTCATCCATTGATAACTGTATGATGCACAAACTTTACCAATAGCTCTTCAGTTCAGAAATCACTGTAGAAATAATAAATATATATGTAATTAGTGATTAATTACATCACTTATTTCCAAGTTTTCCAATGGCTTCTGTTGTGTTCTGTTCTGTTCTATTCTGTTCACAGACAGCTAACCATGAAGTTGTACCATCTCTTTATGTTCCTGTTACAAATCTACGTGATATCTTACATGAATGGATGCTAAAATGAGAACGGGACAACAAAGACAAAAGTCAAAATGACAACAGGAGACTGACAGTACTGGAAGTGATATTTTGATTTAATCCAAAAGATGCTGTAGAAGAAATGACAATGAGCATGGTATTGCCGGTACTGTTTGAGAGTCTGTAGACAGAAGATTCGAGGAACTTTGTGACTCTAGGATGTCAGCCAGATGAGGAAAGTGAGAAGAAGAACGCTGTGCCCAATACAGAACAGAACAGAAATCCTCACAATAAAGGAACTCAGAGAGAGTCCTAACGATACTTTGAATGCAGATCCAGCCTAGACTGAGTACAAAATTCACAAATGCAATGGAAGCCATTCCATATTGTTATGTTGTATTAAAAGCACTGTTTAAAATACTCCCAACAAGTTTTAGAAAAAAAAATTCTAATCCTAGATTTTCCTAATGTTTTCAACTACAGTGAGCTAAATAAACACTAGTTTTACTATGGTTTGCTCCCCTTTATGCATATAACCTACAGTAAAAGAGTTTTAGAATATTTTGACAAGAATGTTTAAAAGTTACAAGATAATTTTCAGGTGGATTTTCGAGATCTTTTTGCATGGATTGTCTTATGGGATCAATTTCTACATCCTGTATTAACATACAAAATCATCAATGTTTTAATACTTAATGTTTTAAAATGTGGGGTTAATGTTTTTTAAAAAGCTTCAATACATTAAGTGAAAGGCATCATTTGCAGGGTATTGTTATTTATTCTTTCATAATCCATCTTAATTCCTCCTCACCAATCTACCTCTCCAAACACAATATCTTTGGAACCTTTGATATCAAAGACATCCACGAGCATGTGTCCCTGAAACATCATGACCAAGCCAGCCAGGCATGTGCCTGTATATGTTTACAGTTAGCTGTGTGAACTTCCTGTGCATGTACTGGAAAAGAGGAAATAATAAATTACCCACCTTTTAACCCCTAAACACACACACACACACACACACACACGCACACACTAAGAATTTCTTAATCCTTTGATGTTTGCAGAGAATTATGTGCATTGAATTGGAATTCTAATATCATTCTGCTTTTACCATGAATTTTTCTCAAACACTATGCTAAATCATTGCTGAGCACACTGATCTAGAAGATAATTTTTCTAGAATACTTCTGGCTTGTCTTCTAGAATCCAGTATTTTGTTAATACAGTAATCCCCCTTTTATGGTTTGTATCTAGATGTCACCCCATAACTTAATGAGTCATAGATTAAGCTTTTCAGATGTGACTGGATATAGAGTGCATGATGCTGGGATCAAGGCTGTGTGATTACTATATTAGTCCACTGCTTGGTTTGGCATAGTTCTGGATGTAGATCATGGGAAGGCTCACATAGTCTGGATAGTTAGTGACAGAAGAGGGTTGCTGTCACAAATGGCTACTTTGCTGCTTGCTGCTTTGCTGACATCTGCCTTCTGCATGCCTTGAACTGTTTCTTTTTACAATGTCTCTCTGCAATGCCACCCAGCCTTGGAGCCAGCCAACTATGAATTTAAACCTCTACAAAATACAGGCTGCAATAAACTTTGACTGTCCGCTATTTTGCCTCACTAATAAGAAAATAACTGAGACACCTCATAGCAATGGCTTTCCTCTCCTCAGCTTTGGACACCCATGGTCCAAAATATATGTGAAAATTTCCACAAATGAATAATTCATAACTTTTAAATTGTGTAATGATCTGACCACTGTGTTTTTGCTGAACCTCACTAAGGAGGTTACTCATTCCTTTGGTCAGTGACTTAGTATTGTGGTTGCTTTTTGTACATTTTTGGCACCATTCCATGAATATGACTGCTATGCACATAATAAAAGATGAGCATGTGGTCAATTAATGAATGGATGGACAAATGAATAAATGCAAGAACTTTGACAAGTGTAAATTCTTGGGGAAATGTCCCACATATTAATTATTTAAGTGCTGTTAGCATGAGATATCATGATTTATTAAATGCTGGTTCTAGATTGTCTTTCACTTCCATGAAAACTCTGAAGGAATATATTTTTCTAATATTCAGCTGAAGATGAGAAAGAAAGTCAGGGAATTTTTTCAAAGTCACTCACTTGCCCACAAGTATAATTGCCACTTTGATTTCTGGTCAGTGATGTAACAAAAATATGTGACGTGTACAAGAGGATTGATTCAGAGATCATTAAAATCAAAATGGCATTCATTTTAATGAAATAAGGACATATATAAGAAAAATAAATGAAGAGAAATAACTCAATTTTAATGAATAGTCAATCTCAGGAACAGAGAGGAAGAAGAGGAAAATAAAAATCAGTGGACACAGATCTCCAGCAGAGGGAAAAGTAACCCCATGAATTGCATAAATATCTTAACCAACTCTTCCTCTGACAAATGACATCTATCTAGAACATATAAAGAATTTTTTAAAAATCACACCCCCATATTTCAAAGACCAAACCCAAAAGTGGGCATCTGAGATGAATACACACTACTCAGGTGAAGAAATACAAATGGCAAATAAATACATGAGAAATTGTACAGCATCATTGGTCATTAGAGAAAGTCAAATTAAAACAACTATGAGATTCCATTTTTTTTCCTGAAAGAATGGCCAGAATCAAGAAAACTGCCAATAACATATACTGGAGAGTGTAAGGGAAAAGGAACTCTTTTGCACAGTTTTTGGGAGTGCAGACTGGTTCATCCACTGTGGAAATCAGTCTGGAGGTTCCTCAAAAACCTGGGATTGAAGTCCCATTTGACCCATCTATTCCATTTCTGGATATTTTCCCAGAAGAAGAATAGAAAAGAATTGAATTGAACAACATACCACAGTAATATATGTGCACCCATGTTTATACCAGCACAATTTGTAATAGCCAAATCTTGAAAATAACTCAATGGAAAAAAAAGGTGTGATATTTTTATATGTGGAATGCTACTGAACTTTAAAGAAGGACTGCATCAGGGCTTTTATAGGTAAATACATGCAACTTGAGACCACACTCATAAGTGAAATAAACTCACATGAGTAAGTACAATATCACTTCACTAGTGTAAGAAACTTAAAGAGCAAATAAGATCTAAAATATACAGTAAATATTGTTGAAGGGTGAGAAACAGCTCAAAGAGCAAGACTAATTGAGATAGGGGAAAGGAAAAGAGAAGAAAGGGAAAAAGAAAAGAATATATATATGCATCAGATAGCTGACTATAACACTCATTCAATTAGTTCTTGGAAAACAACAGGTAATAGCCATATGAGATTAATTTTTCATGTCTATATCTGGTAATCATAAGCAATTCTTAAAGATAATATTCAATATAACAACCATTGTTAAACTATAATCTGGTTTTGATAGCCAGTATTATTATTATTGTTTTGGGTTTGTTGTTGTTGTTTTTTGTTTTTCTTTTCTATTTTATCTCTGGTAAATAAAAAAAGAAAAAAACATTATGGTCTAAAGTTCACAGAACACTAACACTTATTTACCCTGTTAACATAGCTCAGAGTTCATTATTTGAGTTTTTTATTTTTGTATCAACCATATCACATATAACTTCTATTAATAATCATAATGTACTATATCAATATTAGTTACTTTTACCCTACTTCAATCCTAAGGAGTCACACTCTTATTCTCTATTTCATTCACTTCAGTAAGCACACTTACACATCAGGGCCTCACAAATTTTAATGCACGGTGAAACTCCTGCTGGTTTTGCTAAAACACAAACCATAATTCAGCACTGCTGGAATCACTCACAGATTCTGTACTTCTGACAAGCTCCAGGGTAGTGACTCTGCTTCTTATCCCAGAAACACACCGAATAGCAAGGGCCTACATTCTGCCCAAACCTGGTTTTATTCTAACATCCCTCTGTAGCTGGATAATAAGAGTGGTAGGAAACAACATTATACATCTTTATGGAAAGTCAGGGAATAAAAACTGTAGAACTTCAAATATGTAGGGTTGCTTAGCCAAGTGAGATTTTTAACAAGAGCAGCATTAAGTGTCTCAACTACGGCACAGGCTTTAGGAACAGAGAATTTCTTAAAAGACTAGAAAGTTGGCATAAATTCAACACAAAGTTTTATGGAGAACATGTCACATATAAGCAAAATATTTCACCAAGAAAAGATATTTTTTTAAAGGCATGCAATTTTTCTTAAGGTTCTATAGAATTGAAAGGGTAAGGGTCCTACCAAACTGCTCAGGAAAGTAGGGAGTGAGGCACACAATTAGAAAGTATGATTGGGATGTGGAGGACCTCAGACAAAGAAAATACTGCTTCCCAGTGTGGATCACGGAAGGCTCTCTGGAGGAATTGGTATCAGAAATATTTCTGGTGATCCATTAATATCTCTGTTTTCTTCATGCCTAACTATTTATACTTTAGTGTTTACATGTGTTCTATTTATGAATATTTGTATTTTTCTCTGTCCACAACCCCAACACAACTGTGTTGAAAGGGACAAATACATCATCAACATTTGAGGAGCAGGGCAAAGAATGAGATGATGGAAGATAAACAAGAGACAATCCAGGCACCATGAGACAATGTACAGGTAGAAAACTTATCTCAGCTGAGCTATATTATGTGTTATTCAGGCTTTGGTTGGTTTTTGGTTTTGTTTTGTTCTTGTTTCGTTTTTTCCATTACTGCAAATAGAACCTTGAACCAAGGTCTTCCAACTAAACTACATGTCCAAACCTTTGTTTTATCATTTCTTTTGTTTCAAACAATCTCCTGTTAAATTAAGCAGTTAAACAGGATGATCTTGAATTTGTGTTCCTAATGCCTCAGCCTCAAAGAGAGCTGGGATTACAGGGATGTGCCACCATGCCTGGCTCCAAATTCTATAGATCCTCTCTTCTCCCTGTTTCTTTTACTGTGTACAAAGTTTGTGGTTACAATAGAATTCCAATTTGTATGGTTTAGTTTTTGTTACATATGTTTTCTGTTTCTTCTAAATAATCTTTTCTGATGCATATATCTTCAAGAATTTCCCCCTACCATTTCATCTAGCTATTATATTCCTTCAGGTCTTAAATAAGCTATTTATTCCATTTTAACTGATATTTGATGGGGTGAGAGATGAGTCTAATGTCAATATTTTATATGTATATATTCAATTTGTCAAAGATGATTTGATGAAAAACACTTTCCTTTCTAAATGTATGTTTTGGGCAACTTTGTTGAGTTAGCTGTAGATGCAGTTTAATTTTTAGGATATTACCTCTGTTGCCCAGTTTAAGTTCATGTTTTAGTCTGCTTTCTGACTGGCAAACTTCCATCTGTTTTCACACTAGATTCATAAACATTTTGGATTAGTTTTTCTCCACTTGATTCAGATAATATGATGCAAAAGATGTGCTAATGTATTATTTATTCTTTTATGTTTAAAAGCAGTGCTAAATACATAAGAACTACTTTAGAGAGGAGAGTAATTTATTTGCAATTAATAGGATTGGAAGAATTCAAGATGGCTGATCAGTGAGCAACAAAATACAAAGCCTACTGGGAGAAACAACTCATATGCCAGAATAAAACATCCTGGAGAGATCCAGACAGAAGGAGATGGATCCTCTTGACACAGAAAGAAATTAAAACGTAAAAAAGCTCAACAAACATGTGAGGACTACAAGTGGAACAGCTAAAAATTATGGGACACAGCATTTTCACTGCAATCCACCAAGTTTGCACTGGCCTGAATTTGTGCCAGCTTGAATATGCACCAGGCAGCAGAGCTGCCCAAACTCATTCCTGCCACCACTCACAGGAGCCACAGCAGCACTGAGGTCAGGGGTTGGTGAGCACAATGGAGAGAGGAGCCGTTAATCCAAGGTCAGTGCTGGGAATGAGACCACTCCATTAATCCTTCATTAATCCACAGTCAGTGCTGGGAATAAGACCCCTCCATGGGAAGGGTGCAACCAAATGGGTGACATGTTGTAATCAGGCAGGAGGAACATGAACTGTGAGTGACTGACTTCAGTTGGTTGCTCCCTCCCCAGAGCAGATTTGTGGGATTTGCTTGCACTGGGTCATGCCCATGGCCAGGACACAATGAGCTGTCCTGAATTGATTCCCTGTGCCTAGCACAAACTAACGTGGTAAAGGGCCCTGTAGTTTGGCTGGCCTGGTTGGGAAGGGCAGGCATATGCAGCCCCTGCTTACATCATAGTGAAAAGAGCAGGCAGGAGAGGGCAGAGGTCCATTGCCAGCATGCTTTGGAGGAACCATGACCAACAGGGAAGGGGGTTGTGACCTGCACTGTAACCTGTGTGGAGGAAGCTGGGACCATGACAGGAGAGAGAGGCAAGAGGAGGCCCCCAGCCCAGAATCCTGAGAACACTGATCCAGGAAAGGGAAAAACAAGGGAGAAAGAGGACAGCAAACACAAAACATGAGACATGGCTTCAATGGACATTAAGAGATATCTTTGGGACCTTGTAGATGAGCTCAAAACTGAAATATTAAACCAAGTAAAGCAAGATATGAGTAGAGTAATAAAAGAAATGCTCTCAGGAAGCATCTCTCAGGAAGATACAGATGGAGGAAGGGAGGAACACAAAAAAAGGAGAGAAACATTTGATAAAGAATATAAAGAATATATAGAATACATGAAGAAGATTCAAAGACACTACCAGGAAATTAAAAATTCCATTGAAAACTGGCAAAACTTCTTAAAAGAAACTAAGGATACACTATGAAAACTTGAAGACAAGTTTGCAATGTGTGATCATGAAAGAAAAGGTCTCTTAAAAATAACAAGGAAACAGGCAGTAACAACACAAAAGCTAGAAGATGACAAGAGAATCTACAATTTAAGAATAAGAAATGTGAAAGAAGAAGCAAGAATACAAACAGGCAAATTACAAAGGCTATTCATAGAAATAATTAAGGAAATCTTCCCAAGCATGGGAAAAGAAAATGACATTCAGTTATGTGAGGCAGACAGAATTCCAGCCACCTACAACCAAAACAGAGCTACATCCAGACATATAATAATCAAGATACCAGAAATTCAGTATAAAAACAGAATATTAAAAGTCATCAGAGAAAAGAAACAGATTACCTATAAAAGTAAGCCCATCAGAATCATGGCTGACTTCTCAACACAGACCATCAGATCAAAAAGAGCTTGGAGTGAAGTCTTCCAAGCTCTGATAGAATATAACCTCCAGCCCAGATTGATGTACCCTACAAAACTGTCACTAGAAATTAATGGAGAAATAAAATGCTTCCATGACAAGGAAGACCTGGGGGAGTTCATGACCACCAATCCAACCCTACAGAGAATACTGAAGGACATTCTAGAGAGAGGAAAAAAAATACCAGGATTTTAGGAACAGTGGCAAAAAGGCCTCAATGAGTGGGGTAGGCAGTAGAATGAAGGAGAAAAGTAGACAAACAAAGGCAGAAAAATGGCATAGCAGAAATGAGGCAGAGAAGGGTGGCTAGAGTGTCTAACATAGATGGCCTTGATACACTATACTGTTAATAATGCAACAGGATTTAAAACCCACATTACTCACACTATTCTGCTTAGATGTATTCTATTCTGTTCCACTCATTCTAACTGTACTAGATTTGAGGGCTCAGACAATAATCCCAAAAATAACAGGATATACAATGTAATCATCCTTAATTTCCTATTAACTTAATCTAAAGTTCTGTAAAACCTACACTGTTTTACCATAACTGGTCATAATCAAATCTGGTTTGTTAGGTCACTGTTTTGTGTTGATAGATTTTATTCAAAGCTGTCATGATTGATAGTATCAAGTCTGAGAATATAGGCACTTAAGATGACAAGATTCACTATAATATCCACTATGGTTTGATTATTACCTACCTTAGAAGTTTTATACTGTCTACAAGGTTTTATTTTTACTAATATTGTTATGTACTGCTATATTCAATTATGCCTGATGATATAGACAATTCTATTGAAGATAATAACAAACAACACAGTAATCATTGTAGATCACCTTGTACTGTGGTTTTATACAACTTTTCGTTTCATGTTTTTATAAGAATTTGTTTTGTTCTGTCTTGCTATGTTTTGTTTTTCCCTCTAATAAAGAAAGGATAGAGATACATGTAGAGACTCATGCATGCATAATTGTTTACACTCTCACTGTTTAAATATCTACTTTGTATGTTTTAATTTTGTAACTGGAACAACTATTTTGAAGAGGACAATATGTAATTTATCAACTAATGATTTCTTATTGCTTCTGTTTTCTTTTGAAATTCTGTATTATCTCTACCCTTTAAATGCTTTTGTTTCTCTTTAAATAATAAAAAAAGAAATTAAGAGGATTTTAGGAGTATTTTCTCCAATTATCAAAAGATTTTCATCTCATGTCAAAACCTACTATTCCAAAGATCTCATTTCAAAAGATGTTGAACAAAACATTAGAACTCTAATGAAAAAATACAAACCACAAAAAAATTGAAAAACAATTTATTTCTACATTTTTAGAGTAAACATAATATTGTTTTCCACATTGCTTTGCAAATACTTTTTATTGATGAGGGCTGGGTCTTCTTCATATCCTTTGAAGAACCTGTGTGAAAATTAAAGATATATCCTGTGCTGTCATATGTTTCACATTGCAAACATTAATTCCACTCCAGTAAAACCAACATTGTCAGCATGAGTCACCAAGGAGAGCACCCAACATGAAGCCAGAGGAGAGCCAAGCGAAATATAAATACAGAGAAATAATCTTGGAAATTTAAAAATCTTTTATATTTTCATTTTCTATAAAAGCAGAAGTAGATTTTAGATGGTTTCTAGTCACTTAGTCAAAGGTCAGCTTGGACTTATGAGAGAATGTCTGCATTGCAAGCAAAGCAGAAGGAATGGTGATACTTGCTATTTGCCACATCTCACGCAGCCAGGAACTTGAGCTTGGCACAGCTACTCAAAGGGGTTAATTTCTGACACAAGAAGAGAAGGAGGACTGGAGTATTTCCAGAAGCTTGGAAAGGTAAGGGGGAGAAAAATAGGCAAACAGAAGGAGGCTTAAGAGGAAACAGCATCTTCTTTTCCTTTATTTTGTTAAACCAACATTTTCAAACATTTTTGAACTGAAGAAAAGATTTTATTTTGAATCTTAGATAAAGGGCTAAGGAAAATAAAGATCAGGAAGCATGCACTCTTGTAGACACTTTGATAAGATAAATTTCTAGATTAACCCAAAACAGTGAGGGAGAGAGACAGACAGACAGAATACAGGAATGTGGAAGATATGTTGACATTCATTCATATGTCACCAAATCATCCAAAACTTCTCTGGGTCTACATAAACACAGAAGTGAATCCCAAAATCAAACATGACAAATACTGCAATTTACAATGCTAGCAAAATTAATTTACACAATAAAAATTTGAACAGAAGAAAATGGCACTTGTTATTTTTATGTGGTCTGTGTTGTACTCTAACTCTTAGCACCACCATTCTGTTCTGTATGCGCCATGCCCCTCAATCTTTAAAAAGGAGAAAACAGGGTGTCCCATTTCCTCAGGAATGCACAGGTATGGGCCCCCCCACATCTTTGTGGGTGTTTTCCCTTTATAAACCATCCCCAAATCTTAGCCCATTTACACAGCAGTGTAAATTCCACCCTCACTCTGTGTTGCTGGATACCAGCCTAAAAAAATAAATAATAAAGCACTCTTTTCTTTTTCCTCTAAGATGTCTTGGCCTTTTTATTCTTTTTGCCTTTTTACAATTTTCATTTTATTTCAGGGTGCAGCCTTTTTGGGTACAACATTTTGGGGCTCTCTGGGATTAACCCCAAGGACCCCCAAAAAGGCACCCCCTTTTCTTTTCTCAAGTCTTTTCATTGGGTCGGTACTCTGTAAGTATCTTTTTTATGTATGATTTTCCTTGGTTCATTTGTATTTTGATATGCATTTGCATTTGGTAGAGGAGCCTGAGTGCTCTTTCTACACCGGAGTGGGATGCCCTCTGGGTTTGGGGACATTTTGCCTATTGGCACAGTTGGGTATTTACCTGTTCATAATTTGTACGATCAGGTATTGGAATTTACCTGTTCATAGTTTGGGAACCAGGAACTGCTTTTCACTCAACTCCATTCCAGATCTAATATTTGTTTCTTTCTAGGATGCTCAAGAAGGGATGGAAGAGGGTGTGTGTGTGCATTGTTGGTAGTTTTGTATGTTCTGTGTTGCCTTATTGTGTGTGTGTTTAACTGACCATTTTCTTACTAGTCACCATGGGACAAGGATCTTCATCTGTGCCTTTAACTTCTCTAACTCTAGTTCTTAATCATTTTAAGGAATTTAAGCAAAGATCCCAGGGATACGGAGAGCATGTTCATCCCAGGAGACTTCATATGCTCGCTTCCTTGGAGTAGCCTTGCAGAGTCCCTGAATGGAAATCTGCCAGTAGCTTTGACATGGCCATTGCAGAGGCAGTCAGGAGATACATCTTCAGCCCTCCAACTCATCCTGATCAAATTGTCTATATATAGATTTGGATTGATCTTATTTTTGATTCTCCTCCTGGGTTAAGAGTTTCTTAAGGTTTCCAGGCAACAGCCGACTGTGGTGGTGTTGCTGGCACCACTAAGAGAAAAACTGAAACCACCGTTCCTACCAGAGGGAGATATGGAGGAGCTGCTACTGGCCACTTACCACCTGTCGGCTCGGCTCCACCCATGGCATCACCAGCACCGCCTGAAGATGAGCAACCTCCTTGTTGTCCACCAAGCCCTATCCAGACCAGGAGCCACCAGACACCTGGAATCGCCAGACTCCTCCTCCACAGTCCCCATTCCCACTCTTTGCCCCTTGTGGGAGATGCCCAACTCTAAGCCCCCATTTTTGTCTATGTTCCTTTCTCTACTTCCTATCTATATAATTGGAAAGGGCAAAACCCACCATTCTCTAAAGACCCCCAAAGTCTCATTTGTTTCTTAAAATCCATTTGCTCCACCCATTGTCCCACTTGGGATGATTGTCAGCAGATAATGAGGGTGTTATTCACCACGGAGGAGAGAGAGCGCATTCAGGCATTGGGACATGAAGGGCAGTGCTGCATCCAGATGGAAATTCGTCCTACGACCCAGATCGCCTGAACAAGAATTTCCCTTTATCTCAACCTGACTGGAACCCCAAAACCACGAAAGGTAGGGAGGCTCTAGCCCAGTATTGACAGTTGTTCCTTAGAGCCCTCAGAGGCGCCGCCAAGAGACCCACAAACAAATCAGTCCAAGGTTTCAGAGGTAAGACAATTGGCTACTAAATCTCTATTGGGTTATCTAGATCGGTTATTGGAGGCCTATCGTATTTATACACCCATAGACTCAGTCGTGCCTGAGAATGCAAGGGCCATTAATATCGCCTTTGTTACTCAACCGGCCCCAGATGTTAAAAAAAAAAGTTGCAAAAGCTTGAGGGATTTAAAGGGATGCCCCTTAGTCACCTCATAGAAATTGCTCATAAAGTATTTGATAATTGAGAGAGCTGGCAGGAGATCAATGGTAAAAAGGTAACCAAGGTGCTGGAAATCTTCAGTACAAGAGTTATGCCTCCAGATAGCAAAGACAAGGCTGACAAGAGAGGCAAGGAGCACCCTCCAGAGAAATGGGACATTGGCATACAAATTTCCCCAGATTAAAGATGAAAAGAAAAAAGATGCAAAGATTCTATTATCCTGAGATTGAGGTGGGCAGGGCTCTGCTGCCCATCTTGAGCCCAGGCTAACCTTACAAGTGGGGGGCCAAACCATTGATTTTCTGGTAGACTTGGGAGTGGCTCCTTCTGTTTTGACACAGTCATTAGGGACTCTGACAAAAAAAAAAAAAAACTGGAAGTATTAGGAGCCACTGGTACTGAAAAGGTCTATCAGAAACTGCAAGCCTGGCTTGCCAGACCTGGGCAGAAGACTATCTCTCATGAGTATCTCTGGGTGCTGGAGTGTCCAGATCCACTTTTAGGGTGGGACCTCTTATACAAACTAAAGGTCCAGCTCAGTTTTGAAGCAGCAGCTTCAACCGTGATGCTAGGCTCTGAAGCACCTGCACTGGTTTTGCCTGATTTACATAAGCCCTTCTCTCTATGTTAATAAAAAAGGGAATGTAGCTAAAGGAGTATTAAAACTCAAAGCTTGGGACCTTAGCAACCACCAGTGGCCTATTCTCTCCAAGAGACTTGATAATGTGGCCCCTGGGTGGCCTCCCTATCTGTGAATAGTAGCTGCAGTGGCCTTATTGGTAAAGGAAGACCAAAAATTAACTTTTGGACAGAAGCTTATTGTTGTTTCCTCACACTCACTGGAAACTCTAATGAAGGCCCTGCCAAGCTGATGGCTGTCCAATGCCAGGATTATGCATTATCAGGCCCTACTTCTAGACCCTGCCTCCATTGGTTACAAGACAACTGCAGTGTTGAATCCTGCTACGTTGCTGCCTGATGGTGATCCTTCCGTGTCTCTCCAGGACTGTTCTGAGGTAATTGTTCACCTCCAAAGTCTCCAACAAGATTTGACTGATGAGCCCTTGCCTGAGGTCCCCTTGTACTTCTCTGACAGGAGTAACTATATCCATCAAGGTAAGAGAGTCACGGGCACAGCGGATACTACTGAACCCCAAGTTTTGTGGGAGCAAGCCCTGGAGCCAGGTACATCTGCTCAAAAGGCTGAGCTTATTGCTCTCACTGAGGTACTCAAACTGGCAGAAGGGAAGCGAGTCAATATCTATACTGACAGCAGATATGCATTTACAATGGCCCATGTCCATGGAACCATTTATCAAAAACAGGGCCTGTTTACATCTGGGTGACAAAAGATCAAAAATACCCCCCAGATACTTGATCTACTGGCAGCCATCTAGATGCCAGAAAAGGTTGCAGTTATACATTGTAGGGCCCATGATCCTGTTATGAGGGGAAACAACTTGGCAGATGCCAAAGCCCAAAAGACAGCTGCAAAATCAGTGGGGATGGAGATGGCCCTGACATTATTGTTGATTCCTCCCACTTTGTAAGAACCTGTATATACTCAAAAGAACCTCCATGTAGCCACCCAGCTCCAAGCCAAGCCTAAAATCCCTGGAGGCTGGTATCAGCTGCCGGACAAGCCAGAGGCACTTGGGAGGGAACTTAGCAGACTCATAGGTCAGCTCATTTGGGAGGATCAAAACTGGCTGATCCCTTTCAGAATGATATTTTATTCCTCAATTGCCCAAGCTTTTCCAGTCTGCAAGCCTCAGATGCCCACAACGTCAACTTGTAAATCCAAAGCAACAACTGCTGATTGAGACAAAGTGTTTTCGAGGAACCATGCTAAGAAAACATTGGGAAATAGACTTTACTAAAATGGAAAAGCTTGGGCTACAAGGGCATAAATATTTGTTGTTAATGGTAGACACTTTTACTGGCTGGGTAGAAGCATACCCTACCAGGTCAGAGTCAGCACTCATAGTAGTAAAAAAAACTCTTATATGAGATTATTCACTGATTCGGCTTGCCTTTAACTATGGGGTCCGATAAAGGACGGGCTTTCATAGCCCAAGTGATCCAAAAATTAACTCAGGCTTTGCAGATTGATTGGAAACTTCATTGTGTGTACCGGCCTCAAAGCTCAAGACAAGTAGAAAGGATAAATAGGACTTTAAAAATGGTGGTAACTAAAATGGCCTTAAAAACTGGCAAAACCTGGATGAGTCTCCTTCCTTTTGCCCTCTTGCATGCACGTTGTACTCCCTATGTTGCTGGAATTTCCCCTTTTGAAACACTATATGGGAGACCTCCACCCCTCATCCCTAAGATATCTGAGAAAAAGCTTTCTGATCTTGCTAACCAGGACTTTATTAAGTCCCTCCAGGCAATTCAGCCCATGCTGACTTCAACTCACCGCTTATTCAGACAACAGCACCCAGTACCTGAGGCCTCTTCAAGGGATGACAAACCTGCTCCTGACCCCTGAATGTTAGTCCTCATCAAACAGCAACACCGGGAATCCCTAGAGCCTTGCTGGGAGGTACCCTATACCATGGTTTTCAGCACCCCAAATGCAGTCAGGGTCACCAGAAAGCCCACCTGGATTCACTATATGCATGTCATGCTGGTCCTGATGTCCAACGATGACCACCCTCCAGATAAGTGGAATGTGCAGCCCTAAGGACCCTTTAAAACTTAAGATAACCAAACAATTTTAATGTTGTTGCTTGTAAGTGGCTTCCCTTTGGGAGCCCGGTAAGCCCCTGTTCACAGTACTGTTTATGGGACCTGGTTAATAACTGACTATAATACTGGTGAGATGTTGGCAACTAATGCAAATGTCCAGGGTGTTGTAACCCTAGACCTTTGATTTCTACTGATTGGAGCCCCCACTGATGGTTTAAGATTATCCAGGAGTATAAATGGACATCAAATGCAGTCCAGCTTCCAAAGATATGAGGTTGTTTTTCCTTTCTTTTTAAATTTTATTTTATTTTTAATGGCAGCTAAAGGTATTCAGATTACAGTTAAATTGCGGCCTTATAAAAAGATATTTTCTTGGATTATTTAGAACATGCAAGCCTCATATTTTTAATCAGATGAAATATGTATGAAATTAATGAGTTTTTCTGATTATAGATTCATCATGACTTTTCAGTACAATCATTTGTGATATTTGCAGTATATGCCAAAATTCAGAATTTTCCAGATACTGAAATTCTACCAGCATTCTTTGTTAAGCTGTGCATGCAAAATTAAACTTTTTTATATTGTCACCTAACATTTGAATAAAATATGTATGAAGTATTTCAAATTTACAGTGAAGTGTAGCATTTTAAGATGATAAAAACATATGGAATGATTCAATATTTTAGATTACTAAAAGAAAATCACTTCAAGGATTTTATTAAAAGTTTTAATGTTATCTAAAAAGCAAGAGGAAGGAAATTGACTTGTGATAAGTAAAAAAAAGAGGGACATAGAAAGTGGTTTGTCTTCAAGTAAAATGTCTGGCTGTGCCAAAATGTAAAACAAGATAAAAAAGCTCAACTTAAAGGTGTTTAGTAAGTTGCAGAAAAATTGAAGAGATGTGAATATTATTTGCCTTGGTTTATAGTACCTGCCAGGGACAGGTTTAAAAAGAAACAAATCTGTTCAGAATTTGACAGTATTACATAAGTTTTTGTAGATTTATTCATAAGACTGCTAAACCTTTACTGCAAAATGTTTCCATTAAAATATGATTATACTCTCAGTATTGTTTATATTTGCCCTAGAAGAAATTCTTCTGTTATGCTTGGAAATGTGTTACTTAAAATTGAGATGGCTAGATCAATAGGATTAAGTATATCTAGTTTCATAATAGGAGACCAAAACTATAGACACCTCACTACACTCATTAAGCAAGACCTAGCTAGCCTTGGCAACTGTATATTTAAATTAAAAGATTCTCTAAGCTCCTTAGCTGAAATGGCTTTACAAAACTGCCAAGTCTTAGACCTTCTTTTTCTAAAAGAGGGAGGTCTCTGTTTGGCCTTAGGGAAAACCTGTTGCTTATATACAAACCACTCTGGAGTTATTAGACAAAATGTGGCTGCCCTTAAGAAACACCTAGAGGAAAAGGAACAAGCTCAACTGGCAGAACAAAATTGGTTTAAATGTTGGTCCTCATTCTTTCCTTGGTTGTCCACCCTCATATCAGCAGCCATAGGACCCCTAATAGTGCTTTTAGTCAGTATAACTATTGGTCCCTGTGTCATAAATAAACTGGTATCTTTGTAAAAGGCCAAATATAGGCTGTCAAGCTGATGATCTTAGCTACCCAGGGTTATGATCTAGTACCTGTAGATTCAGCTATGAGCCAATGATTTGGCTCACTGACAAAAATCATTGAGGAATGTTATACTCTAACTCTTAGTGCTGCCATTCTGTTCTGTATGCACCATGCCCCTTGACCTTTAAAGAGGAGAAAACAGGATGTCCCATTTCCTCAGGAATGCACAGGTGTGGGCCCCCCACATCTTTGCAGATTTTTTCCCTTTATAAACTACCCCCAAATCTTAGCCCAGTTACACAGCAGTGTAAATTCCACCCTCATGTTGTGTCACTGGATACCAGCCTAAATAAATAAATAATAAAACGCTCTTTTCTTTTTCCTCCAAGATGTTTTGGCCTTTTTATTCTTTTTGCCTTTTTACAATTTTCATTCATCACTGGCTCATCTACTTGGATATACTGCTGAAGATTGATGGGGCTCGGGGTCCCAGCCTTCATTAAGGTATCCTTGTCAGAGTCCCAAGTCTCACTGGAGGTCTCAGATAAGACATTCTCTGTACTTGCAGATATGGAGGCCATACATAGTGTTCTTCCTGAATTTTCAGGCCAGTATATTAAGTCCTCAGCCTCTATACTGAGTGTTGACAGCCAACCTACACAGTCTCTTCAAACAGGACCCATTCCATGCAGGGTCCAAACTCTTTTTCACCCATACCTTTCTGGTCCCACCAGTGTTATTTGTGCTATCTATCCTATTCAAATTCATCTCAAATGTCCCTCAATTTTTCCTTTCATTCCCCAATATCCTATAGTTCCCAAACATATACAGGCACTTAATGCTGCAATCAAGCATCTTTTACATGACTGTTTTCTTAAACCTACACATTCACCCTACATTACTCCCATTCTCCTGATACTCAAGCCTAATGGGTCCTATCATCTGGTAAAAGACCTTGGGGTAATCAATTATGCTGTTACTCCAGTTCACCCAATAGTGCCAAACCCTTGTACTATGTTCTTTCATATCCCTCCCTCCACCACTCACTTCATAGTGCTAGACCTTAAAGATGCCTTTTTTTACCATCCCCATACATTGTCAGGATTCCTTTGTGTTTATGTAGACTGAACCAGACCCCCTTAGGTCTCAATAACTTACACCTGTCATCTCTATATTAGAACCTCTCTTCAGACACACATACCACCCCCTTCCTTTACTCATCAATATCACAGACACACCCCTGCTCAGGACTGGCAGGTAGATTTTACACACATGCCCTGCCACAAAACTCTTAATATAACTTTTCACCTTTGTTTGTACATTTTCAGGATAGATAAAAGCCTTTCCTACAAACAGGGAGACAGCTAATATAGTTACTAAAGCCCCATTACAAAAAATCGTTCCAAGGTTTGGTCTACCTCAGAATATCCAGTCAGATAATGATCCAGCCTTTATTTCTCAGATCCTTCAACAGGACTACAACTAAAATGGAGTGGCCACTAACTGGTCTTGCTTGGAACTTCAATAGTGGTCAAGGTTACTGGACTGCCATCCTAGTTCCACATCACTCAAGCTAAGCAGTGCCCTCCTAACCCTAAATCCCCTGATTTTAAACATCTGAGTGGCCATCTCATCTCCTATCTCCCATCTACATCTCACCAAGGCCCCACAGCCACAATTTTCAGGCTAGGTCATGTTTTGTTATCCTATTTTCTTCCTGATCCCTTACATTCTATTGGTTAATTTTTTCACTATAACTATCTTAGTTCTCTCCATCCTCAGCTGTTTAGTTAAAATGCTGCTATAGGTCTAAGATCTTGTGTCACTTATACTGACTCCCCACCCCTACTCTATAATTTCCCAAACATAATTCAATTGTCAGGCCTTATATTTCTCATGCTTCTTATTTTTCCAGCTCAACTCCTAGAGCAAAGACACATCCTACCTACTCTTTTAATTTTTACTCTTTGAGATAAAAATATTACCTTTTGAAACTCCACTTGTCCCAAATCCATGCTTATTTTTTATATTATTCCTCACTATGGCAATGATGGAACCACACATTTGGACCAAGGGCACTTTTCTTCTACCTTTCCTTGGTCGTTTATGATAGTGATCTGCCTCCTCATAGCACCTTGTCTTTTCATTTCTCCAATGTAGCATATGAGTGTTTACCAATGATTAATTCCTTGTCCTGGTTGAAACCTCTGCATGGGCATTAACTGTCATCCCTTCAACAACCTAGACCCCAACACGATGGCCCTATCCAGCAGAAAATAGTAAGAGGCAGTCTTTGCCCTTTTCCTAACAATACAAAGATGGAAATGAAAGGTTCTTGCCATGATATATATTACTGTATGGTTATGGCGATAGTCTAACATGATTGAAGCCTGAAGTGGGAACACTTACAATTTCCTGCTTCTTCTTCATCCCTAATTGCAACTCCCCTTCCAATTTGCATACACAGAGAATTCCAATTGGTTCCTCTCACATCATCAATATCTGCCCCATGCACCACTTCAATCAGAGATCATATAACCCTCTATCTTTCTGTATCTGGTCAAAGGAGATGACACAGATGCCATGGAATGTGTGCTGTTTTCCATGTTCTCCACTCAATCAACCTGTTCACTTTGTACTTTGGTTCTCTATTTTGCCAGAATACTCTAACAGATGTCCTGCCCTCCCAGATTCCTGTGCTTCTCTTGGCAAGACTGCCCAGCAGCCTCCTCAGCTGCCACATCTACAGTCACTCGGAGATACCATGTGTTACCAACATTGGGCAGGACATCCTCTCTCAGAGTTCCAGTCCTCTCCTGCTCACTCCACATTCATATCACCCACACAGGCTTTGGGTTGAAGCCAGAGAAATGGCACATCAGCTACAGGTGGTCAGGCCCAGGGCTGGATCCCTGGAACAGCCAGGTCTCAGAATTCACTGTGACAGGAACAAGATAGGTAAGCATCCGATTTTGACTCTAACCCATATCATGTAACTGGAACCCAAAAGTTTAAATATGACCCCTACATTCTTTGAGAATAACATGTTCTTAAGAAAACTCTTCTGGTATCTTTCTACTTTTGAAACTAATGAAAGTGATACAAAATAAAACAGCACATGACTAACCTTGCTTCTGTGGTTCCATCTTCCCAGCTTCAAGGACACTCAAGAGAATCTGAGGGAAGAACTCTACAAGGAGCAATTCTATCATGTCAAAGATACCTATGTACTGAGAGATGTATATGCACACATCTGTGCCCAGGCACCACCCTCTGGGGTAGTCCAACATGAATAATTCTTGCTACTCACAAAATCCAGTCCCCCTAAAAGTCTCCTCAGGAAGCTTACAGTGGAACCCCCAGAATGGAACTTATAGCCTGTGGTGTCCTGAATCTCAAAGGGGTCTGTGCAGAAGGAAAACAGATAGATGTTATTAAACAGAAAACAATAAATAAAAGAATGTGGGAGGGGCCCAAATGTTGGATTGGAGTGGGAACAAGAGACAAGGATCAAATAATTTTAGTATTTGGAGAATTTCAATAACAACACAGGAGAGAGCCACACTTGATGCAGAGGGGGACTTGTAAAGAAAATGGCAGTAAGATGGGAGAGCAGAGGCATAGGCTGAAGAAAAGGCAAGGGAGCCACAAAAAAAAAAAAACATTCCATAGAGAAAACAAGGGTCATTCAGAGAGGAGACCATGGAGAGAAGAACACTGAGTGGATGGATGAAAGAAAGAAGCTCCACTTTAGGTCACTGACACACAGAGTAAGAACATGAATAAATTTCACAAGGCTCCAACTGTATGCTGAAGTCAAAATGTGTCCTTTTGCTTTATTAGAGAAAAGTGCAGAGCAGTAAGAGTTGGAAATATGTTTGTGAAGGGCAAGCCCAGGTGGGAGACTGTTCTAGCCAAATATGTGCATGCAGTTAAGTGAAGTAGGGAAAAGGCAATAAGATCAGAGGGAAAATTGCCTGAACCAAGAAACAAAGTCACTGAAAATGTCCCCCATGTCTGGAAACTGCACTCACATTCTATCTGGAATTCACTTGAAGGTTCTTCCACTTCTAAGATGAATCCAAAGAAGTAGACTCAGAATATCTCTGCCAGCCCAGATATCTCTTCATTACTAGGTTTCCCTCACACCAAGACATCACAAATATGTCAGTTTTGAATTCATTGTCCCATCTATGAAGTTGTAAGTCACCCAAACAGCTTGAGCCTTGACTTGGTGCCCAGGTGCTCTGGAAGAATGATGTGATTTTGTTGACATGGAAAGTGGTTTGATCCAGGATGCTTATGGAGAAAAGAAGGATAAGATTATAGCACTTGTTTATAACAGAATGATTCATAATTGTTAAATCTGGGAATTTAATTCATCCTTCAAGAGGCAAAAGGACAAAGAAAATGTATTTAACACCATGGGGTAAGAATCTTCCATTAAGAAGCATAAACTAGTTATTTGAAAGAAAATGAAAACATCTTGAGATTATAATATTGAAGTGAAATAAATCAGACAGAGAAACTTAAATATTGCATGGTTTGTCTTATGTAACAAGGCACAGTGATAGATTAAAAATAAGATATAATAGGATATATGGAGGTAGATCTTTCTCAAAAGGTGATGGAGTCAAAAGATGGAAGGAGGCTGAAGAGAGGACAGGGGAAGGGAATGAAAAGAGAAATTAGCATGGGTTATGTATATGGAACCAAAGACTAACAATGTTAATATTATATAATACAAACAAGTATTATTTAAATAAAGTTTCAAAGAATAATAATATTAGCAAAAAAGAGAGAAGCAGGAAGGAAAGTGAAAGCATGTACAGAAACAAAAACAAGAGTCTGCAGGACCAAAAAAGCTTGATCCACCTGAGAGTCCTAGAGCCTCAGGATGCAGCCCCAACCACCAAAATAGTGAAAGAGCCCTGGAAAAAAAGAGGGATCAGAGTATCAGTCCCCAATGCACTAGGGTAAGCACAGGCTGTCTATATGCAGACCCCATGCACCAGGACCAGCAGCTGCCAGAGTTCCTCTTACCACCCTGAGTATCACCAGCCAGGAGAACTGTAATCAATGCCAGTGCCAGGAGCAACATTTCTCAGAGAGAGGACTTCAGTCTCTCGGCTTGTGTTTGATCTTTGAATTTAGCAACTCTTTTTTGCTCTGTACTCTGCAGTAGTGGCTTCAACTCTCTTCCAACTGGCAATTTCTTCCTCAGAAATTTTGTATCAATTAAACATTTGCTTCCACTCTCCAGATATTCTTATTTCATATTTCATTTCCCATATGGCCCTGACTTCCAGACTCATTCTTGTCTTCCTGAGTCCTGGGTTCTCTCCCTGTCCTCAGATTTCTCCATATGAGTTCAGAAACACTCCTCTGTGGTTTGAAAAATCCTTCTACTTGCAAGAGCCTTCATTTACAGGTCCAGAAAGTGTGGGAATGATACTAAACTCCTGCTCAGCTTCTCACATCCTTTACCCTAGAAGGATACTTGGCATTTAACCAGCCACCTCGGCATCTCTCCCTCCCACTTTCCTGTCTTCTCTGCCATCACATTACTCCTTTCCAGTGTTCTGTGTCTCCCTTTTCCTATTTCATCCCTTGTGTATGATCTCCCTCAGCCCACATTTTTTATTTCTGGTTATAGCTTTTCATATCTTGACTTGTTTAACAAACTCTTCATAGTTTGCCATTTTGACCATAAAAATCAGCCAAATATCATGTCTGGGATAAAAAAAGTAAACATTATGCAGATCAAAGGAGCAGACAACCAAATATATGAGGAAAAAAATCATTCTTCGATTGCTATTCTTGATTCACACAACAGATCATACAGAAATGAACATTCAATCATTCATATGGAAAACCTGATTACTGTATAAAAGCAATTAAAACCCAAATTTTTACACAATATATTATACTATAGTACATACAACAGTCAGACTACTTCTAAACAAGAACTATGAGAATGAGAAAGGTTTTCTTTTGGGATATCTCTAAAGAATTTTCATCATTTTTTGTGTGTTTGTGTGTGTGTGATGCTGTTATGGAATATGGGACATATATGAGAAGAAACTACACCAAAGAGGTTTAGGAGGCGCTTTATTACACTGGTGGTCTTGACTAGGGCCTCTCCCAAGGAGTGGGAGCTCCACTGACTGCAATTTTGGGATTCTTATGGGGAAAATAGTGGGGAGGTACAGAGGCTGATTTATTGCATTGTAATTGGAAAGTTGGGTGACATCTTGGGTTGCTAAGGGAGTTTAAACATTTCAGGTTATACCATAAGGCCATAAATTATACAAAGCATGAATTACACAGAGGAGGAAATGTCCTATTACATTTTAATTTACATTATAATGTTATCAGTTATACAAAGGGAATAAAGACAGGAGTTACACAAATGAACACCTCAAGTTACATTTTAAGGCCATCTTTTAGATAAGCTTACACAAAGGAAGGGATGTTGTATCAAGTTGGTTCAGACATGTCTATTTGGTACTAGTAGGCTTTCTTGGCCTGCTTTTATTTAAAATTTGAGGGGAGAAGCTAAAGATAGCCAATCGGTGAGCAACATAATACAAATCTTCCCAGGAGAAACAACTCTCCTGCCAGAATAAAACATCCTGGAGAGATCCAGACAGAGGGAGGTCGATCCTCTTGACACTGAAAGAAACTAAAAGCAAAAAAGGTCATCAAACATGCAGTCTTGGGGCTACAATTGAAACAGCTAAAATTACTGGAGAGTGCATTTTCACTGTGACCTGCCAAGCCACCTGATTTCTCTCTGGCCGGCAGAGCCACCCAAACTTGTTCCTGCCACCACTCACAGGAGCTATAGCTGCACTGAAGTCAGAGGTTTGTGAGCCCAATGGAGAATGGAGCCAGCAAAGGACCTTCATTAATCCACAATCAGTGATGGGAATAAGACACCCCACAGGGAGGGTACAACCAAATGGGTGACATGTTGAAATTAGGCAGGAGGAGCCTGAACTGTGAGTGGTGGTGACTTCAGTTGGTTGCTCCCTCCCCAGAGCAGATTTGAGTGATTTGCTTGGACTGAGTCACACCACTGGTCTGAACCCAATAAGCCATTGCATATCGATTCTCTATGCCTAGCACACACTAACCAGTGAAGGCCCCTGAAGTTTAACTGGCCCAGTGGGGAGGGGCCAGCATACACAGCCACAGCTTACAACTCAGTGACAAGAGCAAACAGGAGAGGACAGAAATCCCTCACCAGCATGCTTCAGAAGAACTGTGGTCAACAGGGAAGGGGGCTTTGACCTCCACTATACACCCATATGGAAGAAACCAAAACCATGACAAGATAAACAGGAAGAGGCCCCCAGCCCAAAACCATGAGAACACTGATCCAGGAGAGGGAAAAACAAAAGAGACTGAGGGCAGCAAACATGCAATATCAGACATGGCTTCAGTGGACATTAAGAGATATCTTTGGGACCTTGTAGATGAGTTCAAAACTGAAATTTTAAATCAGGTAAAGCAAGATATAAGTAGATTAATAAAAGAAATGCTAAGTATCTCTCAGGAAGACACATATGGAAGAAGGGAGGAACACAAAAAAGGAGAGAAACATTTGATAAAGAAAATATAGATTATAAAGAAAATATAGTATACATGAAGCAGATTCAAAGAGATTCCCAGGCAATTAAAAACTTCATTGAAAGTTGCCAAAACTCCTTAAAAGAAACTAAGGATAGACTATCAAAACTTGAAGACAAGTGTGCAATGTAGGATCATGAAAGGAAAAATCTCTTAAAAATAACAAGGAAACAGGCAGTAACAATACAATGGCTAGAAGATGACAAGAGAATCTATAATTTAAGAATAAGAAATATGAATGAAGAAGCAGGAATACAAATAGGTGCATTACAAAGACTATTCATGGAAATAATTAAGGAAAACTTCCCAAGCATGAGAAAAGAAAATGATATTTGGTTATGTGAGGCATACAGAACTCCAATCACCTACAACCAAAACAGAGCAACACCCAGATATATAATAATCAAGATACCAGAAATTCAATATAAAAAAATACATTAAAAGTCATCAGAGAAAAGAAACAGATTGACAACAAAGGAAAGTCCATCAAGGTCATGGCAGACTTCTTGACACAGATCATCAGATCAAGAAGAGCTGGGAGTGAAATATTCTGAGCCCTGAAAGAAAATAACCTCCAGCCCAGATTGATGTACCCTGTAAAGCTGTGACTAGAAATTAATGGAGAAACAAGATGCTTCCATGACAAAGAGGAACTGGGGGAATTTGTGACACCAACCGAACCCTACAGAGAACACTGAAGGACATTCTAGAGAGAGGAAAAAAAATACCAGGATTTTAGGAACAGTGGCAGAAAGGACTCAATGAATGGGGCAGGCAGTAGAATGAAGGAGAAAAGTAGACAAACAAAGGCAGAAAAATAGTATAGCAGAAATGAGGCAGAGAAAGATGGCTAGAATCTCTAACATAGATGGCCGTGATACGCTATATTGTTAATAGTGCACCAGGATTTAAAACCCACATTACTCACATTACTCTGCTCAGATATATTCTATTCTGTTCCAGTCATTCTACTTGTACTAGATTTGAGGGCACAGACAGTTATCCCAAAAATAGCATTTTATATTATAGTAATCATCCTTAATTTCCTATTAACTTAATCTAAAGCTCTGTATAATCTACACTGTTTTACCATGACTGATTGTAATTGAATCTGGTTTGTTAGATCACTGTTTTGTATTGGTAGATTTTATTTAAAGCTGATATAATTGATAGTATCAACTCTGAGAGTATAGGCACTTAACATGACAAGATTCACTAGAATATCCACTATGGTTTGGTCATTACCTGCCTTTAAAGTTTTATACTGTCTTCAAGGTTTTTTACTAATATTTTTATGTACTGTTATATTCAATTATACTGCTATATTCAATTATGCCTGATGATGTAGACAATTCTATTGAAGATAATAAGATACAACACAGTAATCATTGTAGGTCACCTTGTATTGTAGTTTTATATGATTGTTTGGTTTCATGCTTTTTATAAGAATTTGTTTTGTTCTGTCTTGCTATGTTTTGTTTTTCCCTCTAATACAGAAAGGATAGAAATACATGTAGAGACTCATGCATGCATAGCTGTTTACATTCTCATGGTTTGAATGTCTAATTTGTATGCTTTAATTTTGTAACTTGAACAACTATTTCTAAGAGAACAACATGTAATTTATCAACTAGTGATTTCTTCCTGTTTATCTTTTTTTGAAATTCTGTATTATCTCTACCCTTTACATGTTTTTTCTCTTTAAATTAAAAAAATTAAAAATAAATAAAAATAAAATTTTAATTTCCTTTTCAGTATTTAATTTCCTTTTCAGTATTAGGGAACCCCTGGCCTTCAGAGTGAGCTACATCCCTATCTCTTGCTACTCTTATTATTTTTATCATTATCACTACTATTATCATTATTTAAGAGAGTCTCACTGAGTTACTCAGGCAGGACTTGAACTTGCAGTCTTCCTGCCTCTACCTCCCTAAGAGGTGGATTATAGGTATGCAGCACCATGGCCTACTCAATTCTAGAAAGTTTGGGGCTTAGATAAATTTTCTTTTCTAAATTTACATTTTTCTTTGTCCTTAGAACATGCAAAGAAGGCACTGCACATTTCAGAAAGAAGGGAAGTTGGAAAGAAAAGATGGAAGAGAAAGATATCAGTGACAGCCCATGCACAAGATAAAATGCACCTAGCATCCTTCATTTTCCTGTGAACTAGGTTCTGTGTTATTCAGGCATTGGTTGAGACTGTCTTTGGCTGCTTTTGAGAAAAAAAATGTTCAGATCATTTGTTCTTTTGGATTAGGTAATCACTTTTATTGAATTCTTTCATTTCTTCTATAATCAGAATATTAATCCTTTGACAGATAAGATTTTCCCATTATCCAGTTTGTCTCTTCACCCTCCTGGTTGTCACATTTTCTTTGCAAAAATGTCTTTGTTTTAGAATGCCATTTGTATAGTTCAGCTTTGCACTTTTGGAGCCCTATTTAAAAAAAATTTTGCCATTGCTGATGTTTTGAAATTTTTCCACTTTACTTCTTTCATACTTAAGGTTTTAATTTACAAATGCATTTCTTCTATTTTAATTGATTTCTACACAGAATTAGAGATAAGGATCTACTTTCAATCTTTTGCATACATATAACCATTTTTTCCATAATTATTTATTGAAAGGCTAGCATTTATCAAATACATACTTTGGCTGTCTTTGTTCAGAATTATATGGCTGAAGATGGGAATTCTTTTCTGGGATAGCTCCTATTTTCCACTGTAGTGTGTCCTTGTCTTAAATTGATCTTTTCTAGTAGACAGATATATGTATGTAAACATGTTTATTGTTTTTATGCATTTGATCTAAATTTCATTTATATAAAAATTTGCTGCTCTTTTAGCTTACTTTTCACTTTTGAAGGCATTGCTAAATGATTGAGAACTGTTATAGAGAGAAGGATAATTTATTTGAAAGACAAGTATATTCTTATAGACATTTTCCTCAATGATCAATAGATTCTCTTCTGACATCAGGCACTTTCTTTCCAAAGAAGATTATTTCAGATGGTGGTGAAAAAACTCATAAGTCTAAGGGATAGATGTAAGCCATAAAGTTTCTTCAAATTTTTTGTTTTATTTCTACATATTATTGCTATAAAAATATTAAATTATTTGCAATGACTTCCTAATTCTTCACTTTTCAGGCCCTGGTCTCCCTTCATTACCTTCCCAATCTCAGAAGATTAAAAAATTACTATGAATTATAAGTTTCAGGATCTTGAAGACCAATTCCCTTCTAATCTTCTCTATACATGGCTACTTCCATGGGTCTACTTTGACACCAACAAAATGAAGCCAAAGAGAAACATAGTGATAACTGATTCCAAGTGTATCAGTAACTAATTTGACAGCATGGATAGAAAATGCAAAATTAGTAAAGTATTAGTCTTTATTTCTGAAAATATATACTCTACACTAGCAAGTATGAGGTCATCAGTTCAAATCTTGGTACCAGAAGAAAACAAGAGAAAGAGAAAAAGAAAGAACTAATCTTAACAATACAGTATGATATCTAAGAAGTGTGGGCAAGCTGACCAAGTAGACTCAGACTTCTACACAGCAAACACTGTCACAAAAAAGTGACAGTGATATGAGAGTAACAACAAGCAGATAGCACAGTGTCCAAGAAGTTGTCTGACATGTCTGCATGATGCACAAAGCATCTGTGAACTCACAGAAAGGATACTTCATAGTTTGCTTTGACAGTCAGCTTTCTGTCACTTAACAAAATATCTGAGATAGTCAACTTTTATTATCTAATTACTATTCAAATTTACCAATTGTCACATGAATTGTTTATTTTATAATATATTAAGTCAGAGTAAAAATAAAACCTATACTGAAATTAGTTGCTTTTTCTTCTTAAACTGCTCAGCCTACAGGGTTGTACTCTCATTTTTGTTCCAAAACTTACTGTTGAAGATATTATTTCATTTTTCTTATAAAATTATTTGCAGTTTAATTTTGTTAATAACATAGACATATTAGCATAATGCTTATCCTCTTTATTTACTATACATTGAATTATATTTGTGATCCAATCACACACAGATTTCACTGTATTATGTACATTACTCAAGAACCACATAATCTTTGCATTCTTCATTCATTACACTTTTACATATTTCACCATTGAATAATTATTGAAAATTATATAGCAGACTGTTATTCCAGCACTTCAGAGCCTGAAGCAGGAGGATTGCCATGAATTCGGGACAGCTGGGGCTATACAATGAATTCAAGACCAGCCTGAACTATGAAGCAAGACCCTGTCTCAAAAAAAAAAAAAAGACAGAAAGAAAAGAAATAAAAAGGGTATCACGAGAAATAGAGATAAAAAGAATAATTTTAGATATATTTTACAACAATAAAAACTATTACAAAAATGTTGAGAATAAATTGATGCTTTGAAACATTTATACCATACATAGATAGATACTTATGTCCTAGAAATAAAGATTATTAAGCTTTTATTTTATTATTATTTGGCTGCTATTGTTATTTGCATTTCTATAGCTGTCTTCAATGTCTCCTCCAGTTGAAAACAGCTACATTTTCATACTTTTTTCTGCATCCCCTCAGATGCTAAATCCATACTCTGAAGAATAACTGGGGCTCAGGAAAAGAATAGAAAGAAAATGTTAAGTAACATGATAGTGTTGCCATAAGATTGCTGTTGTACTCTGGACCCTCCCAAAGGATAACACAGGCTTTGAGATGTCGGGAGCCACATCTATTGAATAAACAGTCTCACGGTAAAAAAGAAGTATCATTCATTTGCCATTTATTTGTTACACTATTTCCAAAAATAGACATTCACCTCAATAACTATTTCGTTCCCTTGAGTTAATCAAAAAATACGAGCTTTATTCTTCCCAAGTATGTGTCAGTTCTCCAGATATTGGTTTATGTAGCATTCTCCACAGGTGACCAAGGATATATTTGCACAATTTCATTCTTGAAAATTCAAAAATATTTGAATGTCTTGAATCCATGATAATTATTTTTTTTATTGAGAGAAAACTGCCCCACCGTTGGCAGTGGGATCTTTCCAGGGCAGCCACTCCTCCAGTTTTCTGGATGAGTCTTTTCCTGAGTGCCCAATACCTTCTAGTGTGGCAGGTTGTTTCAGGCTTCTCTAAACACTTCCTGACCCACTCTAGTCATTGCCATATCTCCACTTGCTTTTTGTCTCTGTAATAGGGATAACATGAAAAGTTCACGCAATGCTATCCAGCCCACGGAAGCTTTGGTGCTTTGTTGGGAGACTGGTAAGACCCTGCCCACCTTGCACATCACTGGAGGATGAACCAGGAGGTCTCCCTGGGCCTATCTGGGCCCACCCAGTGATTGCCTAGCTGCCCACACTTGCCTGGTGCACTTGAAAGTGCACACAGTACCATCCAGCCCACAGAAGCTTTGGTACTTTGCTGGAAGACTGGAAAGACCCGACCCCACCTTGCAGATCACTGGAGGATGCACCAGGAGGCTCCTCTGGGCCTATCCAGGCCCACCCAGCAGATGTCTAGCTGACAGAATTCCATCTGGTGTGCCGGGAACTGTGCACAGTGCTATCCAGCCCACCGGAAAGCATTGGTGCTTTGATGGGAGCGCGGTAAGACCCCTCACTGGCTTGTACATCATTGGAAGATGCACCAGGAAGACCCTCTTGGTCTATCCAAGCCTGCCCAGCAATTGCCTAGCTACTCCCATTTTGCCTGGTGCACCTGAAAGTGTGCACAGCACCATCAAGCCCACTGAAGTTTGGTGCTTTCCTGAGAGACTGGCATGACCCCATGGGGCCTCTCGTATCACCAGAGGACACACTAGGAAGTCCCTCTGGGCCTATCAGGGCTCAGGCCAGCAATTACCTAGCTGCTCACATTCAGCCTAGCATGGCAGAAAGGGCACACAGCTATCCCCAGCCCACAGGAAAGCATTATGCTTTGATGTGAGCCTGATAAGACCCTACAAACCTTTCATGTCACTGGATGATGCACTAAGAGGTCCCTCTGGTCTTATCTAGGCCTGCCCAGCAATTGCCTAGCTACTCACCTTCTGCCAGATGCACCAGAAAGCACGCACAGCAGCATCCAGACCACAGAAGTTTTGGAGCTTACCTGCGAGACAGGTAAGACCCTGCTCCACCTTGCACATCACCTGAGGACACAATGGCAGGTCCCTCTGGGCCTGTCAGGGCCCCTCTCAGCCACTCTTGAGCTGAAGGCAGCTGCAGACCTTCAATCTGGCAAGCCAAAATTGTGCACAGTGATCTCCAGCTCACAGGGAAACTTTAGCATTTTGCTTCTAGACAGGTAAGTCCCTGCCAAGCAATCCCAAGTAGCTGGAGTCATCTGGTAAGGTCTGCCTAAGTATCTCCACTCAACTGGAGAAACTCCCTACAATAGGAATAGATATTCTCAACCCAAGAAACCAATGAGACCTTTCAATTAGCTTCCCTAAGGAAATATAGGACAGTGACAAAATGAAAGACCAAAATGCAATCTAAAATCTCCAGCACATCCCAAGCAAGCCTGGGAGACATGGACATAGAACAAAATGTAGGCCATACACCTGAAACTCCTGAAATGATAGCAAGTGAAGTAAAGAAACAACTCTAGGAAGATATAAATGAACTCAGATCAGAAATAATCTCCCAGGTAAAAGAAGAAATGATAAATGTAATGAAGGAAATGTTGAACATGTCTAAAGAAGACATGTTGAAAAAATTAGGGGATCAATTCAAAAATATGGAACCCTTGAATGAACAATATAAGTAAAAAATGCATAAAACAGATTCAAAGAGATATACAAGAAATCAAAATTCTATTGAAAGTTGGCAAGATCACCTCAATGGAAGTGAAGATAAACTTTCAGACCTCAAAGACAAGTAGTTAGTAAACAGGAAAGGAAAGATCTTTTTAAAATAACAAAGAACCAGGAAATAACAGTTCAAAAGCTGCAAGATGATGCAAAGAAAAACAATATAATATTGATAGGTATGAACAAAAAAGAAGGTGACAACACAAATAATATCAAGAAGCTATTTACAGAAGTAATAGCTGAAAATTTCCCAAACATGAGAATGCAAAATGACAGATCAGTGAAGCATATAAAACTCCAAATAGCCATAACCAAAATAAACTACATCCAGACATATAATAATCAACATCCCAGATATCCAAAATAAGAACATATTATTAAAAGCTTTTAGAGAGGAGACAAAGATCACCTATAAAGGAAAGCTTATCAGAATCACAGCAGACTTCTCAACACAAAAAATGAAGTCAAGAAGAACATGGCATGAAGTATTTCAGATCCTAAAGGAAAATGACTTCCAACCCAGACTGATGAAACCTGCAAAACTATCCTTCAAAATTGATGGAGAAATAAGATACTTCCAAGACAAATAACAATTGAAAAACTTAATGACCACAAAAGAAACCTTGAAAAAAATACTGAAAGACATTCTAGAAAGGCATAAAAAATTAAATAAACAAGGCAAACAATTAAACAGTGGAAAGCTTTAGAATCAACAGAAGAAAGATAACATATCAAAAATAAACCAATATATTTCACTTATAACCATTGATTTAAATGGTCTCAATTCATCAATAAAAAGAGATGGACTAGGAAATGGATCAAGAAATCACATCCAACTATATGCTGTATGCAAGAAACCCACCTAACCCAAAAGGAAGCTCCTAGACTGAAAGTCAAATGGTGGAAAAAAAAATACTCCACCCACTAGGAACCCATGAAAAAGTAGGGATACTATTTGGTTTGCAGATAATATGAACTTCAAACCATGAATGATCAAAAAAGATGAAGAAAGATATTACATACTAGTTAGGGGAAAACTTCAAAAGGAAGAGATAATGTTCTTAAATATACATGCACCAAATTAGGGAGCACCCAGATATACAAAACAAATGTTAATAGAAATGAAAAATCAAATAAGCAATAACACAACTATAATGGGAGACCTTAACATACCATTGACACAAAGGGACAGATCAACTAGACAGAAAATCAGCACAGAAATCAGCCTTTTCCTTTTCCCTTCATTATTTTATCCTTGCCCATATTCCAGTTATTATTCACCCTTTGAGCAGTTTCTTACCCTTTCACAATATCTATTGTAGATTTTGGATCTTATTTACTCTTTCAGTTTCTCACATTAGGGAGATAATATTGAATTTACACATGTGAGTCTGATTTATTTAACTTATGAGACTCAGTGTGGTCCTTCTTTACAGCTAAGTAGTATATCTTTGTACAAAATGCCATATCTTTTTATTAATTGCTCAGTTGGTGGGCATTTGGGTTGTCTCCAAGATTTAGCTGTTACAAATTGTGCTGCTGTAAATGTGGATGCACATAAATCACTGTGGTATGATGTTTTCAATTCTTCTGTGAAAATACCCAGAAACTGGATAGCTGGGTAAAATAGGACCTCTAATCCTAGCTTTTTGAGGAACCTCCACACTGATTTCCACAGTGGCTGCACCAGCCTACAGTGGAGTGGAGAAGGGTGGAGAAAATTCCTTTTTCTCCACAGCCCCTCCAGCATTATTGGTTGATTTCTTGATCATGACCATTTCTTGCTGAAGTGAGATGGAATCTTGGCACTGTTTTAACTTATATTTCTCTAAGAATAAATGATTGTGAACATCTTTTGATATATTTATTTTCCATTTGTATTTTTTGATCTGAAAAGTGTGTATTCATCTCAGATGCCCATTTTTGGGTTAAATCATTAAATTTGGGGGCTTAATTTTTTTTTAATTCTTTGTATGTTCTAGATAGAAATTCTTTATGTGAGGGAGGGTTGCTAAGATTTTTTCCAATTCAAGGGTTTTGTTTTCACTATGTTGGACATTTTTTTTGACATGCAAAAACATTTTAATAAGATGAGCTCCCAGTTTCTGATTTGGGAAATTATTTCCCCTGCAGTTTGATTTTTGTTCAAGAACTCTCTATTCCTATATCCAGTGTTTCCAGCAGTACTTATTAAAGAGGGTATCTTTTTTCATGTGTGGCCCCTTTGTCAAGAATAAGATGGCTGAGTGTATTTGTAGTTGTGGACATATCTTGTAATCTATTTCACTGATCTTTGGGTCTACTTTTTGCCAGTATTATGCTGATAGTATTCCAGTAGTTTTTTTTTTTAATTTTATTTAAAGAGGGGGGAAGCAAAACAGAAAAAAGGGTAGAAACAATACAGAATTTAAAAAAAATAAAAAGAAGAAATCACTAGTTGATACATTACATATTATCTTCTTGGATATAGTTGTTCAAGTTACAAAAATTAAAGCATACAAAGTGGATATTCAAACAGTGAGGCTACAAACAGTTCTGTTCACCGATCCAACAAAAACTTAGTAAAATGGTTATCAATCCTACACACTTAAGTATACATACAGTTATCTATTTTAGAGCACTTTCTTTTCCTCCTCTTGCTTTTTTTAAAAAATTTTTTCATTTGAGAAAAAATTTTGACACAGAAAGAGGGTCGAAACAATACAAAATCTCAAAAACAAAACAAAACAGAAAAAAAAATAGTAACCAGTAAAAAGTCACTAGTTGATAATTACATACTTTCCTCTTAGGTGCAGTTGTTCAAGTTACAAAAGTAAAGTCCACTAAGTGGACATCCAAACAGAGAGACTGCAGTCAGTTTTGCTCATCTTCCAACTAAAACTTTAGCAACATGGTTATTAATTCCACACACTCAAACATACATGCAGTTATATCCTTTAGAATACTCTCTTTTCCTTTTTTTAATCTTTATAATAACTATAATCCATTCTCATCAACTACTTAGAAGTTCTACACATGTATACATCTCTACACATATACCTAGCCTTTCTGTATTAGAGGGAGAAACAAATCAAAACAAGTCAGCAATACAAATTCCTAGAAAAACACAAAATGAAAAGAACATACAAAAACACAAGATTATGTGATCTATGGTAGTCACCATGATGTCTCTTGTTATTTTCAATAAAATTGTCTGCATCATCAAATATAATATAACCTTAGCATTGCTTTACACTATTAATAAAATCTAAACATTGGAGACATTATAGGACCTCAAAGGCAGTTAACAATCAAGCCAGAATGGGTATCCTATTGAATCCTGTCATCTTCAGAGTAGTTGCCCCTACTCTCAGACTTGACACTCTCAAGCATACCAGATTCAAATAAAATCAGTCAAGATAAAACAGTGATATAACCAATTTTCTGTCTTATCTCTGCCATGCTATTTTTCTGTTGTTTTTTGTTTACTTTTTTCCTTCATTCCACTGTCTGCCCCTTTCTTTGAGGCCTTTCTGCCATTATTCCTGGAACCCTGATGGTTTTCTTCTCTCTCTCTAGAATGTCCTTCAGTATTCTTTGCAGGGTTGGATTGGTGATCACAAAGTCCCCCAGTTCCTCTTTGTTGTGGAAATATCTTGTCTCTCCATTAATTTTTGAGAGACAGTTTTGCAGGGTACATCATTGTGGGGTGCAGGATATTTTCTTTCAGGGCTTGGAATATTTCACTCCAAGCTCTTCTTGATTTGATGGTTTGCATTGAGAAGTCTGCTGTGATTTTGATGAGTTTTCCTTTATAGGTGATCTGTTTGTTTTCTCTGACCACTTTTAATATTCTGTTCTTGTGATGAATTTCTGGGATCCTGATTATTATATGTCTGGGTGTAGATCTGTTTGGATTGTAGCTGGCTGGATTTCTATATGCCTCATTTATCTGAACTTCACTTCAGTTACCTCTGTTTGGGAAGTTTTCCTTAATTATTTCTGTGAATAGACTTTTTATTTCATTTGTATTTGTTGCTGCATCTTCATTCACATATTCTATTCTTAGGTTATAAATCCTCTTGTCATCTTCTAGCCTTTGTATCATTGCTTCCTGGTTCCTAGTGATTTTTAAGAGATCCTTCCTTTCATAATCATACTTTGCAAATCTATCTTCAAGTTTTGAAATTCTGTCTTTAATTTCTGTTAAAAGGTTTTGCCAGGTTTCAATGGAGTTTTTAATTTCCTGATATTCTCTTTGGATCTATTTCATATATTCTAGATTTTGTTTATATTCTTCATCAAAGGCTTCTCTCCTTTCTCTGGGTTCCTCTATTCTTTCATCTGTGCCTACTTGAGGATTACCCAGGACTTCTTTTATTAATCTTATATCTTGCTTCACCTGAGTTTGAATTTCAGATTTAAATTCAACAATGAGGTCATGGAGCTATTTCTTTATTTCCGATGAGGCTGTCTCTGATATTACAGGTTTGCTGCTCTCAACCTCCTCTGCATTTACCTCTGTTGGACTCACTTTCTCTGGTTCTGCAGTTGGGGACCTTTTGCTCTTTCTCTGTCTTGTCATGTTTCTTGCCCCCTTCAGACAGGTGGGTGCTGGAGGTCTCTGGGCCTTTCATTTTGCTTACAGTTTTTCTGTAGCACTCTTGCTAGGGAAGTACCACCCCCCAGTCCACTGAGAATCTGAGTTGCAGGCTGAGAGTTGGCTCTTCCCCCTATACCAGTCAACCAATTTATGCTTCAACAAGTTTGTGTGTTCTCTGGGATGCCACTGGCCCAGAAAAGCCTTGTCCCTGGCTATTGGGTTTCAACCAGGGACATGGCCCTGCCTGAGCAGATCCCACCAATTTGCTTTGGACTAGGAGTCATCAACAGAAGCTGCCTCAGGTTTTGATTCACCCTGGCCCTACCCAACTCCAAAATGTCAATGCCCAACTCCAAAATGTCACCCAGCCGGTCCTCCTGGTTTGGGGATTCCAGTTCCCATCACTCACCAAAGTTCGTGCAGCTTGACTGGCTGTTTTCACTCCCTGCCACAGCACCTCCTCCAGCAGAGGGTCTGGAACTCACCAACCCCCATTCTCGTCAGGGCCGCGATCTCAGCTCAATCCTGAGTCACCTGACTTTAAGACGGGCTGGTACAGTGATCGGGGTTTGCCCAACTCCAGCCCTCTGTCCATGCTTCTTTTTCTTCTTTCTTTTTTCTTTTTCTTTTTCCTCAGTTTCTTCCTGGGTTGTGATAATTCCTCTCCTTTTATCTGGTTTTCTCCATGCTGTGAGATTCCAGCGTCTGAGTTGTTTTTATTTATTTTTTCCTCAGAGATGCTCTCTCATGCCACCACTCAGTTGGCCATCTTGCAATCTCCCACCAATTCCAGTAGTTTTGAAGTATAATTTCAAATCAGGGATTATGATGCCTCCTGCCTTGCCTTTTTGGCTCAGAATTACCTTTGCTATTCTAGGTCTCTTCTGGTTTCGGATGAATTTTAGGAATGATTTCTCTAGATCTGTGAGGTATGCTAATGGTATTTTGGTTGGAATTGCATTAAACCTGTATAAAAATTTTGGGAGATTGATGACTTTCACAATGTGTGTTCTTCCTATCCACGATCAAGGAATGTCTACTGATTTTCTGAAACTTTCTTTATTTTTCCAGAGTACTATAAATTTAAATGTATAGATCTTACAGTTCTTTTGTTAGATTGATTCCTAAATATTTCATTTATTGTATGCTATAGTGAAGGTACAGTTTCACTTATTTATCTCCCAATGAGTTTGTTCTTTGTGTATAAGAATGCTACTGATTTTTGAGTGTTGACTTTGTATCCAGCTACATTACTGAATTTGATTATTACATCTAGAAGTCTTTCAGGGGAGTTTGGTGGGTCTTCTATATAGAGTATCATGTCATCTGCAAATAATGATAATTTAACTTCTTCCTTTCCTAAACTTATTCCTTCTATTTCTATCTCTTGTCTAGTTGCTCTGGTCAGTTTTTCCCAAAATACATTGAAGGAACAGTGATAGTAGATATCTTTGTTTTGTTTCTGATTATAGGTTGAAAGCTTTTAGTTTTTGTCCGTTTAGCAAGATGTTGGCTTTTACTTTATTATGTATGACCTTTATCAGATTGAGTAAAAGACCATCAATCCCAATGTTCTGTAGAGTTTGTATTATGAATGAGTGTTGGACTTTATCAGAAGCTTTTTCTGAATCTATTGAGATGATCACGTTATTTTTGCAAGTGCTTCTTTTGATATGGTGTATCACAATTATTGATTTGCATATGTTGAACCATCCCTGCATTTCTGCAATGAAACTCAGTTTGTCAGGGTGTATAATCTTCTTGATGATTCACTGCATTCTGTTTGTCAGTATTTTATTCAGGATATTTGCATCTATGTTCAGTATAGATATGGGCTCTAGGCTTTTTTGTTGTTGTTGTTTTTGTTGTTGTTTGGGTCTTTTTCTAATTTTGGTATTAGGGAAATACTTGATTCAAGGAATGAGTTATGGAGTGTTTCTTCCCTTTCAATTTGATTGAAGTGTTTGAAGATTGATGGCTTTAAGTCTTTCTTAAAATTTCTTATAGAATTCAGCAATGAATGCATCGAGGCCTGGAATTTTCTTTATTGGTAAGATTCTACTTATATTTTCAATTTAATTAACTGAAATTGAGTTATTCAGCAGCTTCACGTTTCTTGATTCAGCTTTGGTGATTCATATGTTGCTAGGAATCTGTCCATTTCTTCTGTATTATTGAACCTATGAGATTAAAGGTTTTCAAAATAGGTATTGATGATCTTCTGTATTTCTGTAGGTTCTGTAGTGATTTCACTATTTCATTTCTTATTACATGAGTTTGAGTTTTTCTTTCCTTTTTTTTTTTAATGAGATTGGCCTGGAGTTTATCAACTTTATTCATTCTTTCAAAGAACCAACTCTTCAACTCATTAATTCTTTGCATTGTTTTCTTAGTTTCAACTGCATTAATTTCTGCTCTGTTCTCCATAGTTTCCTCCCTGCTTTGGGCTTTATCCTTGACTTGCTTTTTTTCTAGATGTTGGAGGTGCAGGATTAGGCTTATTTGCATTCATTCTGTTTTCCTGATGTGAGAATTCACTGCAATAAATTTCCCTCTGAGAAATGCTTTCACTACATACCACAGGTTCCTGTAAATTGTATTTGCATTTTAATTTGCTTGTAGATATTGCTTAACTTATTATTTTCCTCTGTGACCCATTGATTATTCAGGAGGGCATTGTCTAATTTCCATTTTTTTGTGAAATTTTAGTGACTTTTTTTGTCATTAATTTCCAATTTCATGACTCTATTGCCAGGGAATATGCCTGGGACAATTTTTATTCTTTTGAATTTCTTAAGCATGTTCTATGGGCTAGTTTATGGTCTGTTTTAGAGAGTGTCCTTTGTGCAGTTGAGAAAAAAATATATTCTGATGTTTGATGGAATACTTTGTACACATCTCCTAAGTCCATTTGTTCATCAGTTTGATTCAGTTTTATTATTTTTTTGTTGATCTTTTACTTAGTTGTTCTGTTTTCTTGTGACAGTGGAGGATTAAGGCCTCCCATTATGGTTGTATTATCACTTACTTGATTTTCATGTCTATTTATATTTGTTTTATATTATTGTGTCCTTCATATTTGTGCATATATTTTATGATCCCTTACTCTTGAAGTTTTGCCCTAACCAGTATTTAATGACTTTCTGTGCCTATTTTGATCATTTTTGGTTTTAAATTCACATTATCTTCAAACAGAATAACTACCCCTGCTTTATTCTGGGTTCCTGTCACATGGAGTACTGTTTTCTATCCTTCAATTTTCAGTTTATGAATTCCCTTTTGATTTAAATGTCTCTTGTATGCAGTATATTTTGGGATTTTGTTTCTTTTCATTTAAAGAAAAAAAAAACAGGACTGTGAGCTTGCTACCAGGCAGTAAGACCACTCACTGTGTCCCAGACCACCCAGGGCTGCACACAGGGATTTGGCCTAACCGAGCCATGCCCAGCGACCACCAAGCAGCCAGGGGGACCCAGATTCCAGCTTTGGGCCCTCACCACATGCTCCAGTGGAATCCCAGTGCACCAAAAGGGACTTTGAGCCTGCTCCCAGGTGGTAAGACCACCTGCTGTGTCCCAGACCACCTGGGGCCACACACAGGGACAGGGGCCTAACTGGACCATGCCCAGCGACCACAAAGCAGCCAGTGGGGCCCAGATTCTAGCTTTGGGCCCTCACCACATGCTCTGGCAGAATCCCAGTGCATGGAGAGGGACTTTGAGCCTGCTCCCAGGCCATAAGACCACGTGATGTGTCTGAGACCATGCAGAGCCACACACAGGGAAGGGGGCACCCCCAGGCCACATCCAGCGACTGCCAAACAGTCAGTAGGACACAGAGTCCAGCCTCAGGCCCTGAGTGCACACTCTGGTGGTATCCCAGCATATGGAAAATACTTGGAATTTAGCTCCCAGGTGGTGAACCTTGGATTACAGCAGATTGACTATGCCAGTGTGGTGAGTATGCCCCTAAAATAGAGGTGTAGATTGGGTAAGTAGGGCCAGTAGTACAGTCCCTTCCAACTAACAGTAAGATCTTGGTGAGTCTGAAAAAGGTGTGGGTGACCACCTCCTACACACAGAAAACAACAGGCAGAGTGAAAATGATGAAATGAAAAAGGAAAATGCAGCCTCAAACATCTAATCCACCCAAAGCAAATTCAGGAGATATTGAAATAGAAAACCCAAAAAGTAACACACCAGGAACCTCTGAAAAGATAGTAAGCAAGATAAAAAAAAAACTGCATAAGGCTATAGAGGAAATGAAATTAGAAGTACTCTCCAATGTAATGACTGAAACCTTAAATGAACAATATAGAAAACATGCAGAATTCATGAAACAAACTGAAAGAAACATCCAAGAAACAAGAAATTCTATTTAAAGCTTGCAAAACTACTTAAATGAAGCTGAGGATAGGATTTCAGACCTTGAGGGCAGGATCACAATTAGTGATCATGAAAGGATAGAACTTTTAAAAATAACAAAGCAGCATGAAGTGGCAATCCAACAGCTTCAAGATGATGCCAAGAGCAACAATATAAGATTAATAGGCATCAGTGAAGAGGCAGGAGTCAAAGCAAATGATGTAGCCAAAACATTCACAGAAGTAATAGAAGAAAATTTCCCAAACATGAGGAAAGAATCTGATATACAGATAATAGATTATATATCTGAGTGTAGATTTATGTTGGTTGTGACTGTTTAGCATTCTATATGCCTCACTCATCTACATATCAGATTCCTGTACTTTTTTCCTTATTTCTTCTTTAGCCATACCCAGCAACTCCTTTACTAAGGTTGTTATTTCTATCTTTACATGGGAGAGGAATTCTAATTTGATTTTCTCTATAGCCTCATGGAGTTGTTTTTTTTATTTCACTCACTATCTTTTCAGATATTTCAGGTGTGTTGCTTTTGAAGTCCTCTATTTCAATGTCTCCAGTACTTGCTCCTGGTGAACTAGATGTTTGAGATTGCATTTTGCTTTTCCCTTTTGCCATTTTCCCCTTTTGAGTTAATATTTGGTCCTTTAATCTTGCAAGTGTCAACTGTTGGTAGTGTGTATCTTGGGGTCCTAATGTAAAGTTGATATTTGTCCAATTTCTGGGTCCCACTATGAATAGGTGGACCAGTTACCTGACTTTCCACTGCAGGGGCTATTGGATGAGTCCTACATTCCTCTTGGTTGATAAGCCTAGTTGTATTGATGTAGGTCAACTTTTAGTTCCTGCTATTACTTTATCTTCAGGTTATTCCAGGTCACCAAATCACCCTGTCTATAGTGCTTGTGTCAATTGAGGCCCTACTGTGTCCCTATTGTGTTCCTACATGTCTCATAAGGCCTTTCAATTTTCCTCAAGTTGGGGGAGTCCTTGGCACACTCCTCACCCTACCTGATGTTTTCTGTGTGCATGAAGGCATCACCTCCACTCTTGTCAGACTGACTAAGTTCTTACAGTTAGTGGGAGGGAGCTTTACTACTGGCCTTATTTACCCACTGTACACCTCTATCTTAAAGGCATATCTACCACACTGAATGGAGCCTGCTGAGGTCTTCCATTTGGGTGAGTCAGTTACTGAATCTCCCTTCAAGTTAGCACATTTAATCTTCTGTAGTCCAAGGTTCTGGGAGAAAGGCTGGGAGTTGAAGACAAGCAGTAATATTAGGTCCAGGAGGTAAGGAATGTCTCCAAGGGGTCAGCAGATATCCTGGGCCTGGGTGTCCAATGGGTGCAGGCCAAAGTCCCAGGGAAGCATGGCTTTCCTCAGTGCAGACTGTAGTCATGCAGGAAGTGGGCAGCTGTGCCGGTCAAGGTTTGAAGGCAGCACACATTCCCAAGGGCCAACGGGAGTCATGCAGGAAGTCATGGTGGCATGGGTGAAGATTCCAGCATGGTGTGGCATTTCTCAGAGCTAGCTGGAGTCACACCTGTTTCTGAGTTTTGAGTGATGTTTCAGAGGTTCCTTGGTGCACTGGGAATCACCTGGCCCATTTTTGGCTCCCAGGACAGACTGCTGGCAACTGCTTGCCACTTGGAGCTCACTGGGTATGGGCCAGTTGGCCCCAAGGGGACTCCATGTGTCCTCTGGTGATTTCAGACATATAGTGTGGTCTTAATGCCTGGGAGCAAAGTTCTAAGGCTTCCCGTTCACTGGTATTCAACCTGAGTGCCTGTTCAGGGCCAGGGACTGGGTTTCTAGTCATGCTTGCTACATAGAATTCACTAAGTATGATCTAGTTAGGCCCGTGTGTACCTGTTGTGCATCTCAGGGTGATTTTGGACACAGGGTGGTCTTACTGCCTGGGAGCAAAGTACTATGATTTCCTGGTGTGCTGGGATTCATGCCCGAATCCACAGTCAGGATTGCTTGCTGATGTGCTTGCTGATTGGAGTTCACTGGGTGTGGTCCAGTTAAGCTAGCTGGTGATTTCAGATGCAGGACATGGTCTTACTGACTTGGAGCAAAATTCCAAGTTTCCCCATGCACTAGAATTCAACCTGCACATGGGCACTAAGGGCCCAGGACTTGGATTTTGTTTCTTAATCCACTCTGCCATTTATATTTGATTGACAAATTGAGGCTATTTCTGCTAATGATTACAACTGATATGTACTGGCTTATCTTTGTCATGCTATCTTTCTGTTGTTCAGTCCCTACTTTGACCTCTCTGTTTACCTGAATGTTCTGCTAGTTGATTGCTTCTTCTTTTTGTTGTCATTCTTGGAATTGTACTCATTTATCTCTCTTTCTAGAATATCTGTTATTACTCTTTGTAGGGTTGGTTGGATTGTTATAAAGTTGTTCAGTTGTTATTTGTCATGAAAGAATTTTATTTCTCCACTGATTTTGAAACAGTTTTGTTTCAAAACAATATCAATCCGTGTTGGAAGTTGTTTTCTTTTAGGGCTTGAAATACTTCACTCTGAGCTCTCCTTGACTTCATGATTCGCATTGAGAAGTCTGCCATGATTATGATAGGTTTTTCTTTATCTGTTTTGTTTCTCTAGAAGCTTTCTAATATTCTGTTGTTATGCTGAATTTCTGGGATCTTGATGATTAATATGTCTCAGTATAGGTTTATTTTGCTCATGATTAATTGGTGAATGACACTTGTCTGAATGACAGTTTCTTTTCCAGTGTTCAGGAAATTTTATGCTATTACATCTTCAAATCATCTTTTTTGTCATTTGTGTTGGTTCCTTTTTCAATCATACCTATAACTTTACATTATTTCTCTTTGCATCATTTTTCAGCTATTGAATGATTGTTTCTAGGTTGTTCATTATTTTTAAGAGCTCCTTCCTTTCATGATCTTTGGTCAAAATCAATGTCTTTCATGTATGAGAGTCTATCTTCAGTTTCATTCATTCAGTTTTGCCAGATTTCAATGTAATTTTTGAATTCTGGTTATCTATTTGAATTGATTTTGTGTATTCTAATTGATTCTTATGTTGTTCATTCTAGGTTTCCATTTGTTTCTTATGCTTCTCTTTATTTTTTATTTATATTTCCTTTGGATGTATTCACCAATTCTTTCATTGTGTTTATAATTTCTGTTTTTATCTGAGGGATTATTTTTGTTTGATTTCTTTTACAGCTTCCTGAAGTTGTTTCTTTATTTCCCTTGCTATCACTTCAAAAGTTTCAGTCAGTGATTCCCAAATTCATCCATGTCAATATCTCCAGAACTTGATCTAGATAGGCTGGAATTTTGAGACTGTGTTATGTTCTTTCTTCTTGGCATTTCCGTGTATTCCTCCAAATCAGCTGGATGCCAATTACTTGTTGCTTCCCTTTCTCCTGGTATGTCCAGTAGCAGTTCTCACTGAGGATGCTAGTTGGTTCAGGGCCTCTGGGTGCAGACACTTTGTCTCCATGGTCCTTACCATGGATTCCCAGGTTACTGCAGGTTGTTACATGTGGATTCTGAGTCCATGTGGTTCTCAGAGATGGTTCCTCATTTTGGATGTGTCACTGGGCACAGACTCTCAGTCTTAGCATGCCTCACTGAGGGTTCCCAGATGACTGCAAGTCACTGGGCAGAAGCTCCCAGTCCCTGTGGGGCTCAGAGATGGTTCCCAGGTGTGGGTAGGTTATTGGGCATAGCTTCCCAGCCTGTGTTAGATTCATTGAGTGTTCCTTGGAGTAGGAAGGTCCATATGTGCAGCTTCCCAATCACCAAGAACTTTACTGTAGGTTCTTGGATGACTTCAGATCACTGGGTGCAGACTCACAGTCTCCACTAATTTCAGAGATGTTGTTCACTTGTGAGTGGTCACCTAGGTGCATCTTCGCAGAGGTTAGGGGTTATCATTACACAGGCTGCAATAATGAATGAGGCAAAATACAGATTAAACAAAATTTACCAAAAACATCTGCAAAATGAGACAAGCAAAGTGGACTCTGATATATTTCCACTTATTCCATAGGTTTGGAAGTTGTATATACACAAAAGAGAAAACCAGTGTTACATTTCCTTGTTCTGGATACACATGGGACCTTATGCCTCTATATAGACCCATTATCCATTAAAGCCTCTGAAGCTTGGTTAGAAACATTGAAAGAAACAGATGTGGTATTTTTATATAATGGAGTACTATCCAACTATAAAAAAGGATAAACTTGAAACTTTTATAGGTATGTGAATGCAACTTGAGACCATACTCATAGGTGGATTAAATCATACTCATATGTGTAAATATCATGTTGTCTGCATATTGTAAAAAATTGAAAGAGTAATAAGAAGCAAAATGCACAATAGACAGTCTGGGAAGATAGCTGAACATTAAGCAGCAGAATAAATAGCCTCTCTGAGAGAAACATCCCAGATGCTGGCATATAGCATTCTGCAGAAAACCAGAAGGAAAAAAATGGGTCCCCACAACCAAGGAAGAAACTAAAGAGAGAATTAAAGGCCACAGAGTGAATTTTTAAAAATAAAGAAAAGAAAAACTTAAACAGAAAGTTGTACCCTAGGTGCTTTCTCCAGAGCTGGTCCCACTAAGAAGCACCAATAGAATCTGGGGACACATAGTCAGAGTGAAGCAGGCAGCTGCTAAGCCTGAAGGACTCAACAGGGAGACATAGTGGCAGGGGAGAGGAGCAGATCAGATAATGACACTGATGAGTGGTAAGTGTGGGAGACTCAGTCCTCTCATGAGAGTGAGCAATTGGCCAGGTGCCATTGTGGAGTCAGGCAGGACAAGACCAGAATCAGAACTGAGGCCAGCTTCATTCAGCCACTCCTAGCACAGAGCAGATTGGTGAAAATTGTTTAAAATGAGTCCCACCACTGTGCATGGTCCAACACCCAAGGCTGAGGTTTCCCTAAAGCTACCCATAACCGACACCACCCATATGGCACACACTAATGTGGTAAAGACTCCCTGTGGTTAGCCAGCTTGGAAGGGAGTAGCCAGCCTGCCCTGATCCTGCACATATTCCATTAGTCACCAGCAGATTGGAGAAAGCAGCAAACAACACAAATCCATAGCCAACTCACTTCAAAGTAAATATAACCAATATAGGAATTGCCAGAGACCCCCTATTCACTTGTCTGGAAGAAACCAGGAAAATGACAAGAGGAAGAAAAAAAAGACAGTCTCTGGCCTCCAACCTAAACAGTACTGGTCAAGGAGATGTAAACAAAGAACAGATCAGGAGTCACACACCTGCAGTTTCTGAAGGAACAGCAACTGACATAAAAAAAAACCATGTTCATGAAACTATAAAAGAATTTTAAAACAGAAATGCTATTACAAGTAAAGAAAGATATAAGAAAAATAATAAAAGAAATGCTAAGTACCACTAAAGAAGACAGAGATGGAAAAATAAAAAGCATAGAAAAAGGAGGGAAACATTCAAAGAAGAATATCTTAAAAATTAAGACTACATGAAACAGATTCAAAGAGATAACCAAGAAATTTAAAACTCCATGGAAAGCTGGCAAAACTGCTTGAAAAAAATTAAAGAGAGACTATCAAACCTTGAGGAATGTTTGCAGCTTGTGATCATGAAAGGAATGATCTCTTTGTTTTATTGAAAGAGAAAAAAAACAGGAAAAATGTAGAAACATTACAGAATTTCAAGAAAAGAAGATAAACAGTAAGAAATCACTAGTTGATACATTACATATTGTTCTTTTAGAAATAGTTATTCAAGTTACAAAATTAAAGCATACAAAGTGGACACTAAAGCAATGAGAGTGCAAACAGATCTGTTCAACAATCCAACAAGAACCTAGAAATATGATTATCAATCCCACACACCTAAACATACATGCAATTATATCTTTTATACTGCTTCCTATTTCCTCTTTTTTTTACAATAGCAATTATATACTTTTAAAATTTTATTTAAAGAGAAAAAAACAGCAAAACAGAGAAAAGGATATCAACAATACAGAATTATAAAGAAAGAAAGAAAAAGGAGAATGAGAAAAAGCCCCACTAAGAAATCAGTAATTTATAAATTGCATACTGTCATCCAGGATGTAGTTATTCAAGATAAAAAGTTAAAGAGTACATAGTAAACATTAACACAGTCAGACTACAAACAGTTTTGTTCAAATATCCAACAAAGATTCAGCAATATGGTCATCTATTTTACACACTCAAACACATATGCAGTTATATCACTTAGAGCACTTTCTTTTCCTCTCTTTTTTACAATAGCAATTACACATTTAAGTTTTATTATTCTTGTAGTTCTTATTTACTTTTTACACTAGAGACACAATATGATATTTATAAATATGATTCTTATTTATTTCACTAATGAGGATAGTCTCAAGTTGTCTCCATTTCCCTATGAAGGTCTCAAGATCATCATTTTTTATAGCTGAGAAATATTCCATTGTATAAAAATGCCACATCTTTTTCATCCACTCTGCAGTTGATGGGCATCTTGGTTGTTTCCAGGATTTAGCTATCACAAAGAGTGCAGCTATGAACATGGGTGCACATCTAATACTGTGATATGAATTTTTCAGTTCTTTGGGGAAAATACCCAGGAGGGGAATAGCTGGATTGAATGGGGCTTCCATTCCTAGTCTTGTGAGAATTATCCATATGGATTTCCATAGTGGTTGCACCAGTCTTCACTCCCACCAACAGTGGAACAGTGTTCCTTTTTCACCACAGCCTTGCCAACATTTGTTATCAGTTGATTTCTTGATGGCAGCTATTCTTTCCTGAGTAAGGTGGAATCTCAGTGCTGTTTTAATTTGCATTTCTCGAATGACCAGTGATGGCAAACATTTCTTCATGTATTTATTTGCCATTTGTATATCTTTCTCTGAGAACTGTGTGTTCATCTCAGATGCCCATTTTTGGAGAGGTCTTTGAATTTGTTGGGCTTTTCATTTTTCAATTCTTTATATATTCTGGACACATGTCCTTTGTCTGAGGCATTGCTGGTTAAAATTTTTTCCCACTCTGTTGGTTTTCATTTCACTCTGTTGGTGATTTCTTTTGAAATGCAGAAACTTTTCAATAATGTGAGATCGAAATTGTTGATTCTTTGAAGTGTTTCCTGTGCATTTTGCATTTTGTTCATGAATTCTCTGCCTACCCCTATGTCTCCAAGACTTCTACCTACCTTGTCTTCCAGTAGATTTAGTGTTTCTGTTTTAATATTGAGGTCTTTGATCCATTTAGATTTTAGTTTTGTGCATGGTGATATGCATGGTCAAGTTTTGGTCTTCAGCATGTAGAGAAACAATTTTTCCAACACCATTTATTAAAGAGACTATCCTTCTTCCAGTGAACATATTTAACACCTTTGTCAAATATGAGGTGGCTGAGTGTCTTTGCAGTTGTGCTTGCATCTTGTAATCTGTTCCATTGATCCTCAGGTCTATTTCTTTGCCAGTACCAAGCTGATTTTATCACTGTGGCTATATAGCACTGTTTCAACTCAGGAATTGAGATACATCCTGTCTTGCTTTTGTTGCCTAGAATTGCCTTTGCTATTCTAGGTTTCTTCTGTTTCCAAATGAATTTTAGTAGTGTGTTCTCTAGATCTGTGAGGTATGTCAATGGTATTTTGATTGGGATTGCATTAAATCTGTATAACAGTTTTGGGAGTATAGCCATTTTCACAATTTTGGTTCTTCCTAACCAAGAACAAGGAATGTCCTTCCATTTTCTAATATCCTCTTCAATCTCCTTTTTCAACATAGTATAATTTTCAGCATATAGGTCTTTTACATTTTTAGTTAGGTTGATTTCTAAGTGTTTCATTTTTTTACTTGTTATTTTAAAGGGCGATGTTTCCGTAATTTCTCTCTCAGTGAGTTTTTGTTTGCGTACAGGAATGCTATTGATTTTTGAGCATTGACTTTGCATCCAGCTACATTGCTGAACTTGCTTATTACCTCTAGTAGTCTTTTAATGGAGTTTTTTGGGTCTTCTATGTAGAGTGTCATGTCATCTGCAAATAGTGATAATTTAAGTTCTTCCTTTCACATCTTTACTCCTTTTATTTCTCTCTTGTGTCTGATTGCCCTGGCTAGTGTTTCCAGAACTATGTTGCAAAGGAGTGGTGAGAGTGGACATCCTTGTTTTGTTCCTGATTTTAAAGTGAAAGCTTTCAGTTTTTTTTCATTTAGTATAATGGTGGCTGTTGGTTTGTCATAGGTGGCCTTTATAAGGTGGAGGTAGATGCCGTGTATTCTGAGTTTCTGAAGGGTTTTTATCATGAACATATGTTGGACTTTGTGAAAAGTTTTTCTGCATCTATTGAGATGACCATGTGGTTTTTGTTTTTGGCTCTGTTGATGTGGTATATTACATTTATTGATTTGCCTATGTTAAAACATCCCTGCATTCCTGGAATGAACCCCACTTGCTCATGATGTATAATCTTCTTTATGATTTGCTGCATTCTATTTGCCAGTATTTTGTTGAGAGTCTTTGCATCAGTGTTTGTTAGTGAAATTGGCCTATAGTTCTCTTTTTTGGTTGGATTTTTCTCTGGTTTTGGTAACAGAGTAAAACTTTCCTCCAGGAATGATTTAGGGAGCATTGCTTTTTTTTTTCAATTTCATTGAAGAGTTTAAGGAGTGCTGGCATCAAACCTTCTCTAAATTTCTTGTAGAATTCAGCTCTGAATCCATCAGGACCTGGGCTTTCTTTGTTGCTAAGTTTTTAATTACATTTTCAATTTAAATAACTGATATTGGGTTGTTCAAAATTGCTATATCTTCTTGGTTGAGCTTTGGTCATTCACATGTTTCTAGAAATCTGTCCATTTTCTCTGTGTTTTCCACTCCATGTGAGTATGGATTTTCAAAGTAGGTATTCATGATCTTTTGAATTTCCATGCAATCTGTAGTAAGTTCTCCCTTTTCAGTTCTTATTGCATGAATTTTGGTGTTTTCTTTCTTTATCTTGATAAGGTTACCTAGGGGTTTGTCAATTTTGTTTATTGTCTCAAAAAAACAGATTTTTGATTCATTAATTCTTTATATTATTTTTTTAGTTTCAATTGCATTGATTTCTGCTCAAATCTTTACAATTTCCTCTGTTCTTTGACCTTTGGGTTTAGCTTTCTCTTCTTTTTCTAGAAGCTTGATAAGAAGCATTAGGTTGTTTATTTGTGCTCATTCTGTTTTCTTGATATGACAATTTATTGCTATATATTTGCATCTCAAGACCACTTTCATTGCCTCCCACATATTACAGTGTGTTGTTTCTATATTTTCAATGAATTGTAGTTATTGTTTAATTTGTTCTTTAATTTCATCTGTAGCCCACTGTTGGTTCAAAAAGCTGTTATTTAATTTCCATGTATTTATGCAGGTTTTACAATTTCTTTTGCCATTAATTTCCAATTTCAGTGCACTATGGTCAGATATGCATGGTATGATTTCAATACCTTTTCATTTACTTAAGAATGTTTTATGGGATAATATATGGTCTATTTTGGAGAATGTCCCATGTGCATCTGAGAATATGTGTATTCTGATGTGGTTGAGTGGAACACTCTCTAAACATCTACTAAGTCCAATTGCTCCCAAGTATGATTCAGTTCTGCTATTTCTTTGCTGACTTTTTGTCTAGTTGATCTATCTCTTTGTGGCAATGGGCTGTTAAGATCTCCTGTTATAATTGTGTTCTTGTGTATTTGGTTTTTCATGTTTCATTAGTATCTGTCCTATATAGTTGTGCTCCTGTATTTGGTGCATATATATTTATAACTGTTAGTTCTTCCTCTTGAATTTTTCCACTAACAAGTATGTAGTGACCTTCTCTATCTCTTTTAATCATTTTAGGTTTGAAGTTCATGTTGTCTGCAAATAGAATAGCTACTCCTGCTTTTTTCTGGGTCTCTGTTGCATGGAATACTATTTTCCATCCTTTTACTTTTAATCTATGAGTTTCCTATGGGGTCAGATGTGTTTCTTGTATACATCATATTTTGGGGTTCTGTTTCTTAATCCATTCTGTCAATTTATTTTTATAGGTGAATTGAGGCCATTTATTTATGAATATCACTGATATGTACTGGCTTGACTTTGCCATGTTATGTTCCAGGTGTTTTTTTCTACTTTTCCTCTTATTAATTGCTTGTCCTACTTGGTGGTTTCTTTCTGTTGTTGTTTTGGGGATTGTGGTCATTTTTATCTCTGTCTAGCGTGTATTTCAGTACTCTTTCTACGGTTGGTTTGGTGGACATGAACTTCTTCAGTTGTTCTTTGTCATGGAAGAATCTTGTTTCTCCATTAAATTTGAATGAAAGTTTTGCTGGTTACATCAGTCTGGGTTGAAGGTTGTTTTCTTTCAGGGCTTGAAATACCTCACTCCAAGCTCTTCTTGACTTGAGGGTTTGTGCTGAAAAGTCTGCCATGATTCTAATGGGCTTTTCTTGATAGGTGAGTTGTGTCTTTGCTTTGACTGCCTTTAATATTCTGTTTTTATGCTGTATGTCTGAGATCTTAATTATTATGTATCTGGGTGTGGATTTATGTTGATTGTGACTGTTTGGTGTTGTATATGCCTCACTTATCTGCATATCAGATTCTTTCTCCATGTTTGGGAAATTTTCTGCTTTTATTTCTGCAAATATTTTACATATGTTATTTGCCTGCACTCCTGTATCTTTGCTAATGCCTATTATTCTTCTATTGTTGCTCTTGACATCATATGAAGCTTCTGCATTGTTATTTCATGGTGCTTTGATATTTTAAAAGTTCTATCCTTTCATGATCACTAACTGTGATCCTGTCTTCAAGGTCCAAAATCCTATCCTCAGCTTCCTTTAGGTGGTTTTGCATGCTTTCAATGGAATTTTTTGTTTCTTGGATGTCTCTGAGTTTGTTTCATGAATTCTGCTTTTTTCCTATATTGTTCATTCAAAGTTTCCATCAGTTTCCCATGGTCATGTTCTTTTTTCTCTAATTCTTCTTTAGCTGCATTGAATAACTCCTTTACTAAAGTTGTTATTTCTATCTTTACATGGGAGAGTACTTCTAATTTGATTTCCTCTAGAGCCTGATTCATTTGTTTTTTTATTTTACTCACTATCTTTTTAGCGATTCCCTGTGTGTTACTTTTGTGGTCCTCTATTTCAATGTCTCCTATACTTGCTTCTGGTGAACTATATGTTTGAGACTGCATTTTTTGTTTGTTTGTTTTGTCATTTTCACTCTGCCTGGTGTTTTCTATGTGTAGGAGGGGAACACACACACTCTTTTCAGGCACACCAAAGTCTTACAGTTAGTTGGAGGTGGTTTTACTACTGGCCCTATTTAGCCCCTGTACACTTCTATTTTAGGGGTATACTCACCACACTGATACAGTTAGTCTGCTGTAATCCAAGGTTTGCCACCAGGGAGAAAAATTCCTACTTTTCTCACACTAACTGGAGCTCACTGAGATCTACTGATGTTCCAAATGGGAGGGTGGGCCCAGCTGAAATAGTCAAGGGCCATTTTCAGTCTTGGGCAGGCCTCCTTGTTGTTCCACGTGGCAGGGCAGGCCCACAGGGGAGGTTGCAGTCAGCCTACCCCTGAGGTGGGCTTCCACTGAGTTCATAGTGGCAGATTTGGCCCACAGTGGAGGTCCTGGGCAGCTTACCCCTGATGCAGGCTTCCTCTAAGTTCCCAGTGGCAGGGCAGGCCCACAGGGGAGGCTCCGGGCAGCTTACCACTGATAAAGGCTTCTGTTAAGTTCCTGGTGGCAAGGCAGGCCCATGGATCTGGGTTAGAGAGGAGGGACTGGCCCACATCACACTTGCATGCACCTCACAGATCAACAACAAACTGGAGAGGGCAGCAATCCCCTAGCCAGTACACATCAGAAAAACTGTAAGCAATACAAAAAGGTCCTAAGACCTCCACCATTCACCTGTCTGAAAGAAACCAGAAACATAACAAGATAAAGAAACAACAAAAAGCCTCCAACTGCTGACCCAGGGAAAATAAGCCCAAGAGAGGTAAATACAGAGAAGATTGAGGGCAGCAAACATGCAATATCAGAGATGGACTCAACGGAAATAAAGAAATACTTCTGAGACCTCATCGATGAGTTTAAATATGAAATTCTAACTCAGGTGAGGCTAGATATAAGAAGTTTAAAAAAAATAAATGCTGAGTACTCCTCAAGAAGACTCAAATGGAAGATTGGAGGAACCCAGAGAAAGGAAAAAAGCCTTTGATGAAGAATATAAACAAAATCTAGAATACATGAAGCAGATCCAAAGAGAATATCAGGAAATTAAAAACTCCATTGAAAGCTGGCAAAATTTATTGACAGAAACTAAAGACAGACTTTCAAAACTTGAAGATAGATTTGCAGTGTATGATCATGAAAAGAAGGAAATCTTAAAAATAACAATTAACCAGGAAGTAATGATACAAAGGCTAGAAGATGACAAGAGGATTTATAACTTAAGAATAAAAAATGTGAACAAAGAATCAGGGACAAATACAAATGAAATAAAAAGACTATTCACAGAAATAATTAAAGAAAACTTCCCAAACATAGGAAACAGAAGTGATGTTCAAATATATGAGGCATACAGAATTCCAGCCAGCTACAACCAAAAAAGATCTACACCCAGACATATAATAATCAGAATTCCAGAAATCCATCACAAGAACAGAATATTAAAAGCAGTCAGAGAGAAGAAAGAGATCACCTATAAAGGAAAATGCATCAAATTCACAGCAAACTTCTCGATGCAAACTATCAAATAAAGAAGAACTTGTAGCAAAGTATTCCAAGCTCTGAAAGCAAATAACCTCCAACCCAGATTGATGTACCCTGCAAAACTGTCTCTCAAAATTAATGGAGAGACAAGATATTTCCACAACAAAGAGGAACTGGGGGAGTTTGTGACCACCAATCCAACCCTGCAAAGAATATTGAAGGGCATTCTAGAGAGAGAGAGAGAAGAAAATCACCAGGATTCCAGCAACAATGGCAGAAAGATCTCAATGAAAAGGGCAGACAGTGGAATGCAGGAGAAAAGTAAACAACAATGACAGAAAACTAGCATAGCAGAGATGAGGCAGAAAAGATTGGCTATATGGCTTTTTTGTCTTGACTGACTTTATTAGAATCTGGTATGCTTGGTAGTATCAAGTCTGAGAGTAGAGGCAACTACTCTGAAGATGACAAGATTCAATAGAATACCCTGGTTTGATTATTAACTGCTTTTGAAGTCCTAGAATGTCTCCAATGTTTGGTTTTTATTAATAGTGCTATGTACTGCTATGTTTAATTACACTATGCCTGATGATATAGACAATTTTATTGAAAATAACAAGAGACACATAGTAATTACCATAAATCACCTTGCATTGTGGTTTTGTATGTCCTTTTCATTTTGTGTTTTTTTTAGGAATTTGTTATGTTGACTTATTTTGGTTTGTTTTTCCCTCTAATACAGAAAGAATAGGTATACATCTAGAGACTTATACATGTGTAGAACTTCTAAACAGTTTACAAGAATTGATTATAGGTATAGTAAAAAAAAAGAGAGGAAAATAAAGTATTCTAAAGGATATAATTGCATATATGTTTAAGTGTGTAAGATTGATAATCATATTACTAAGTTTTTGTTGGATACAAGAACAGAACTGATTGAAGTCTCACTGTTTAAATGTCCACTTTGTATGTTTTACTTTTGTAACTTGAACAACTACTTCTAACAGGAAAATATGTAATTATCAACTTGTGATTTCTTACTGGTTTCTTTTTTTTTGAAATTAGGCATTATTTCTACCCTCTTTCTGTTTCTTTTTTTTCTTTAAATAAATAATATAAAAGGTGGCCCACAAAAAAAGAGAAATAAAATATCCTCTAACCAAGATTGACATATCCTGCAAAACTGTCTCTTAAAATGAATGGACAAACAAGATGCTTCCATGACAAAGAGGAACAGGCGGGATTTCAAGACCTCCCAACCAACCCTAAAAAAATACTGAAGGACATTATAGAGAGAGAGAAAAAAACCATTGTTTCTGGAACAATGGCAGAGGGGGCTCACTGGTTAGGGCAGACAGTGAAATGAAAGTTAAAAGTAGATAATCAACAGCAGAAAAATAGCATGACAGAGATGAGGCAGAGAACACTGGTCATAATCATTAATACAGATGGCCTCAATTCACCAATAAAAAGAAACACAGGCAGAGTGGGTCAAGAGATAGGGTCCATCAATATGTTTTATATAAAAAATACATTTACCTGAAAGGGGATTTATAGAATGAAAGTCAAGAAAACAATGCTTTATCTGACAGGGAATCAGAAACAAGGTGGGGATAGCTTGCCCATCAGCTGCAGATAGGTTAGAAAGCCATGACAGGTTTATACATTGGAAAACTACTCAGCTATAAAGAAAGAAAACCTTGAGGCACTTATAGACAAATGGATACAGCTTGAGATTATGCTTAGGGATAAAAATGTTCAGAATCACTTAGGTAAATAGCAGGTTGCTTGCCTAATATAAAAACTAAAAGAGTGCAGGCAGAGAGAGCCAAAAGAAGATCCAACTCTGGCTGCTGGGTGTAGCCACTGGAAGGTGCTTTCCACTGCACATCCAATGTGGGGGGAGAGAGCCAGAAGAAGATCCAAATATCTGCCCCTGCTGCCAGGCTGTGCCACCAGAAGGCTCTTTCATCTGTGCACACAGTGCAGGAAGAGAACACAAGAAGAAGATCTGCCCCTGCCTGCCATGCACTGCCAGAAGGTCCTTTCCTCTGCACACCTAGCATGGGCATAGAGAGCCAGAATATTCGAAGTTCTGCCTCTGCCTGCTGAGTATTGCAACTGGAAGGGCCTTTCCTCTGAGTGCCTTGCATGGGCAGAAAAAGCCACAATATCTAAAATTTTTCATGAGGTGCCATTAATGGAAGGCCCTTTCCTCTGAGCACCCAGAATGGGCAGAGAGAGCCAGAAGAAAATCCAACTCTGTGTGCTGGGTGCTGCCATCAGAAGGCTGTTTCCTCTGCACACACAGCCCATGCCTAGGAAGTCAGACAGATGCATCTCTGCCTGCTGTACAATGCTGAAAAAAGGCCATGTCCTACAGGAGGCAGCATGGGTAGAGAGAACAAGCATCTCTACCTTCACCTTCAGGGAGCTGTTGCTGGAAGACTTCTTCCTGCAGATAGCCAGCAAGAGTAGGGCCACACAGCCAGCTAAGCCCTATGCATCATTGGAGGCCTTTGGCTTCCTCAGGCAGCAATCGCCCATTAGCAAAATCAGACAAACACACCCCTGTGTGTCTGCCACCATCATGGGACTCCCAGTGTAGACACACAGGTGAGAGACACAACCCCATGTCGATGCACTCTAATCATCAGTGAAGCCCCAGTGTAGCAGCATAGGTCTGTAGAAGCTCGCTCCATGCCCTGCCATCTCCTTGAAAATCTGGAAACAGAGGAATCCAGGTTTTTGTCCCATCTCCCTACACTGCCTAGGGACTTCCAATGTAGCAAGTGCCTGGGGTCCCACAACCAGCTTCTAGGGTGGAATCCACAAGAATGTCAAGATGAAGGAACAAAAGGCAAACTCAGAATTCTAGCTCACACAGAATAAGTCTGGGAGATACAGTCATGGCAGGAAATGGAATTCAAAAATCTGAAATTTCTGAGAAACTAGCAACTGAAATAAGGAAACAACTTCATGAGATTGTAAAAGCAGCCAAATCACAAATAATGACTCAGGTAAAAGAAGAAATCATAAATACACTGAAATAATTGTTCAGCAAGTCTAAAGAAGAAGACATAGACAAAAAAAGAGTACAGGAAAATGATGGAAAATTTGAATTAATGTAGAAAGGAATTACAATTCATGAAACAGATTCAAAGAGAGATGCAGGAAGTTAAAAATTCATTCAAAAGCTGGAAAACTGCTTGAAAGAGCCTGAAGAAAGACTTTCAGACCTGGAAGATAGGATTGCAACTAGTGATTATGAAAGGAAAGATCTCTTAAAAATAACACAGATTCAGGAAATAACTCAACAGTTGCAAGATAACACAAAGAAGCATAATTTAAGAGTGATAATTATCAGTGAAGAAGCAGGGGTCAACACAAATGAATGTAAAAGGATATTCACATAAGTAATGAAAAGTTACCCAAACATGGAAAGTGGATCTGGCATGCAGATACGTGAGGCATACAGAATTCAAACTAACCATGACCAAAGTAAATCTATACCCAAACATATAATAATCAAGATCCTTGAAATTCAGAATAAGAACAGAATATTAAAAGCTGTTAGAGGAAAGAGACAGATCACCTATAAAGGAGAACCAATCAGAAGCACAGCAGCCTTATCAACACAAACCATCAAGTCAAGAAGTGTTTCAGTGTTTCTAACCCTGAAAGAAAACAACTTCCAATCCAGATTGACCTACCCTGCAAAACTATCTTTCAAAATTGATGGAAAAGTAAGATATTTCCATGATAAAAAAACAAATGAAGGAATTCATGACTACAAAACCAACTCTACAGAGAATGCTAAAAAGTATTCTAGAGAGATATAAAGATGACAATAGTTCCAGGAAAAGCATTAGAGGAGGATTGCCAAACATGATATGCAATTAAATGAAGGTTAAATGTGGATGGCCTACAACAGGAGGACAGCAGGGCAGAGACAAACCAATGTAGGCTGGTTGTAACCATTAATGTAGATGGCCTCAGGTCAGCAATAAAAAGAAATACAGAGAGATTGGATCAAAAAACATGATCCATAATGTATACAAGAAACATATTTAAGTGGAAAGGAAATTTATAGACAGAAAATCAAAGGAGAGGAAACAATTGTTCCATGTGACAGGAGACCAAAAACAAAGCAAGTGTAACTTGCCCATCAAATGCAGAATGGATAAGGAAGATATGATATTTTCATGCAGTGGAAAACTACCCAGCTAGAATGTAGAATACTCTCAAGGCTCCTGTAGGCAAATGGACACAACTAGAGATCATGTCAATGGCTGAAATTGTTCAAAGTCATATGCTTGAATCCTAAAAGAAGAAACAGAAAGAGTTAATGGGATCCAAAGGCAAAATAGTTAAAGTAAGAGCAAAGGGAGGAAATACTTGGGAGGGAAAGGTGGAAATTAATTGTCAATTTTTTGAACTCTTGCATTGTTTACATAAGTTTGTTAGGTTTGGCTTTATTCTGTCTTGTTTTGTTAGATTTTATGCTGTCAGATGGTAAGGGCTGCTATTTTGAATATAATAGGATATATTATAGTAATTGTGGTTTCTTATTATAATGATTTCATTCATTTGATTGATTTTATTGTTTTGTTTGATTTTATTATGTGTGATGGTATGAACAGCTATTTTGAAGGAAACAAGACATTATAGTAGCCATTGTTGATTTACTACCATCTTGTTTTGAAGTCCTACCACACTTTTGTTCTGATGTTTTGTTGGTTCTATCCTGTTGTGTTTTATTTGATTTTATTATGTGTGTTGATATAGACAGATTTTTTGAGGAAAATGAGATATTATAGCAGCCATTGTTATTTCCTGTTATTTGGTTTTGAAGTCCTGTAATGCTTTCATTCTTTTGAATGGCTTTATACCATTTTGTTATGTCTGATATTATTACGTGTAAAGGTATGTTCAACTATTTCAAAGAAAAGAGACATGGTAGCTATTGTTGAAGTCCAGCTGTCTTGTTGTGAAGTGCTGTATGTCTTGCATTGTCCTGTTCTGATTGATTTTGTTCTGTTGTCTTTTGTTTTATTGTCCTTAAAATTAAAAAAACTACAAGAGTTAGTGCAATTCAAAATGTACAATACATCCCATGAAAGTTCAAGAGCAGGAATTGTATAAAAAGGGAAGGCAGTAGCCATTGTTAATCTATTATCATAATTTGAAACCCATATTGTTTTCACTGTTCTGTTTAGTTTGGTTTTATTCTGTTTCAGTTTGTCTACTTGTATTAGATTTGATGTCATGGACAACTATTCCAAAGATATCAGGAAATATTATGGTAACCATTCTTGATTTCCTATTAGATTGATATGAAGCCCTGTACTTCTTTCACTAATTTGTTTTGACTGATTATCTTCTATTCTGTTTAGTTTGATACTATCAAGTCTGATGGTATAGGCAACTACTTTGAAGACAGTAAGATACAATACCCATTCTGGTTGGACTATTATCTTGAAGTCCTATAATGTCTCCAATGTTTTGTATTTATTGTTTTTGTTCAGTATTGTTTTTTTCAATTTTATAATGCCTGATGATATGGGCAATTCTTTTGAAGATAGCAAGAGGCATTATGGTAACCATTAGTGATTTCTTTATATTTTGTTTTTAAGTCATGTACATTGATCATTTTGTTTTGATTGACTCTATTTTGTTTTGTCTCATTTGGTGTTATTCTCTTAAAACTAAAAAAAGAAAAACACAAACACATCATTGATTCACTAAATAGCTAAATAAAATGTGGAGATTATTAAATTGAGTAGAAAGTCATGTATCTATGTTATGCTTGTAAGGAAGCTATTACATAGGAAAAGATACACTGGGAATACCATCACCCCAAGGAACCTGGGATGGATACTTTAATTTCCAGCAGTCAATTTAAAAGCAAGGAAGCATCACTATAGATAAAGGAGGGTATGTAGCATGAGGAAGATGGAATATTTCTAAACATTTCTGTATGGAATAGGATATGTCTAAGTCAGAAATAAAAGATGGTGCAAAAACAGGAGACAGTTTAAAGTGCTCAGTTTTGATAGTGTTTAATATACATCTGTAAATGCAAAGAAATCACTAACTATAAGATTTAAACATGACCTCATGACATACTTAAAACTCAGAATTTTACAAAGAGAAACGTATGCTTTTTTTAAATGAATGTGATTCATTTTAAAACTAATATATTTACCCATAAAGCAATAAAAATAAACTTCAAAAGGCTGAACACAATGAAATATTTTCTCTTAAAAATGAAATTAGGATAAAAATCAGTAATTAAAATATAACCAGAAAATTTCTCATGTACGGAAATTCTGAAGTGCCAATTCTGTATACCGAACATGATAAAAAATAGACACTAGAAAATACATGAACAAAGATAATGCAGCTGACACAACTTTTGGATATGCACTAAAACCATGTTTGATGAACTTTTTAAATCATAACACCACCTACAGGAAAGTAGTAGCTAAAAGTAAATTATTTAAGAATCTACATTAACAAATCAGAAATATAAGTCAAGATTGTGGCCCTCATCTGTTATCCCAGCACTAGGGAGGCTGAGGCAAGCAGATAGGTTTGAATTGGAGGCCAGCTTGGGCAGCAAAGTAAATTCAAGGCCAGCCTGGGGTAGCAAGATGTTGTCTCAAAATGACAAAAAGAAAAAAGGCAAAAGTCAAAAAGAGAAAGAGATGAAGGAAATATAACAGTAATGCCAAAGGAATAGAGTTAAATAATAATTACAATATAATAGTAGACAGATGCAACATGGCCAAAAGTTAGTTCTTTGAAAACTTTAGGAACTGGTAAACCCTTGTCAAAATGAGAGAAAGAATAAGAGTAGGCAGATAGTGTAGCACAGTAGTAGGGTCTTTCCTCAAATGAATATCCTGGGATTAATCCCCAGAAACAGAAAAACAAAAAGGAAGAAAAAAAAAGAGGAATGAGAGATGGAGAACAAATTTTCAATACCAGTTTAAAGAATTACACACTAAAAGTCTTACAGACATTGATACACTAATAAAACATTTGAACAAACTATTAGCAATAAACTGGGTAATTTCAATAATTTTAACAATGTGCAAAAACTACAATTTACGAGATTGACAAAAAATACTTATCCAAATGGATCATGTGAATACAAGTACACTTATTTTTTATGAAATAGTCTATAATATGTAAAACTTTATTTAAAAACTCTTCTGCCACATTATTGTACATTTCTGTACATTTCTGCCTACACCAGGAACAAACTAGAGGGAACATTTTTTAACATATTTATTAGGCAAAACCTTCCTTAATACCAATACCTGACAAGAGCATTGCAACAATTAAAATAATACAAATCCATAGCTCTAAACAAAATATTCACAAACTAAGTCCACCTACATATGTTCTCAGTGGGACAAGTAAGTTAGGTTACTGTAATTTCATTTTGCTATTGGAAAACAAAAATGACACACAAAATTAACAAAACAAAAAAGATAAAACACCTTGACATCTTAAGAAGTGCAGGACACACATCTCATAAATTATGACATCTGGATGGAACTACTATTGATACCATTTCAAAATAAGTTCTTCATTTTATACTGAAAAATATTGCAGTTTACCTTACAATCTATGGGAACACTGAGTTAATTAAATGTAGTAGTTATTTTATGAACTATAACAAGACTGATTGCTTTGTTAACGACTAAGCTTATGGGCTTCTCAGGACTAATTCCAACCACTAAACAAGACATCGTGAGGTCTCAGAGGAGGTCCTTGTATGGCCTAGAAAAACACAAGAAAAACAGTTTTCAGTAAGAGGTATTGGCCTATTAACAGCATTTTCACAATGCACAGTGCAGCTCAAGTGTTCACAAATGGATGAGTGGATGCACAAAAGATGCTGTATATGCAGGCCATGGAACATTTAGGAACATTTGGCCTAAAGAAGGAAGGAATTTTTTTTATTTTAAAGAGAAAAAAACAATAAAAACTGTGATACAGAATATCATAACAATGTAATAGGAAATTATCAATGGTTAATATATGGTGTTTTGTTATCTTCAAAGCACTTGCTCAGATTACAAGATAGATATAAACAAGAAAAACTGATCAAACAATACAAGAATAAACTGTACTTTCAATGAACTAAAAGAAATTAGTAGTATGAGTATCTTAGCTGTCCTTGTGTGTGTGTGTGTGTGTATACATATAGGTTTTTTTTTCCTTTCCACTTTCCCTATCCCAGTTGTCACTTGTTCTTCCTTTTGGAGTAATTTCTTTCACAATATCTATTGTAGATTTGGTATCTAATTTATTCTTCCAATTTCTTACATTAGGGAGATAATATGATGTTTACACATGTGAGTCTCATTTATTCACTTAAGACTGTGGGCGAGCAGTACCCCATTGTATAAAATCACCACATGGCCTTTATATATTCCTTGATTAATAAACATTTGGGTTTTTCCAAGATTTAGCTATTATAAATTTTGTGCATATATTGCTCTGGAATGATGATTTAATTCTTCTAGAAAAGTTCACAGAAGGGAAATAACTGCTTCGAGTGAGACCTCCATTCCTAGTTTGTTAAGGACTCTCCACATTGATTTTCACAGTGGTTGTACCACCGTATACTCCCACCACTACAGGAGGTCTCCATTTCCCCACAACCCCACCAGCTGTTATTAGTTGATTTCTTGATGATAGCCATTGTTTCTGGGGCTACACGAAATCAGAGTGTTCTTTTAATTAGCATTTCTCGAATGATCACTGATGTTGAACATTTTTTCATATATTTATTTACGATTTGTATTTCTTAGGAAGGAAATTTTTATGTAAGCAAAAACATAAATAAGTTTAAAGATATTCTACTAAGTGAAATAGTTCAGTCAAAACAAGACAATATCAATGATTCCAATGGACACACATAATACAGTCAAATTTACAGGAGTATAAAGTGAAACAGTTATGGCCAAAAATTGGCTAATTGGCTAATGCTGAAATGGGGAGCTTTTCAGTATGAAGACAGTTTCAATTTTGAAAGGTCAAAGGAGAGCTGGAGCTGAATAATGACAATAATTGCAAACTACATGAGTATATTTAACAGAATAAAAATTGTAAATGTAGTAACTTTTAGGGTATGTGCAGTGTACCACATTTCCTAAATTAACTGTATATATCAGAGTTTAAAAAAACTAGTGAAAAGATGTAAGGTAATTTGCTGTAAACTGTTGAAAAGCAGGAAGGATTAGAGGGTGCATGGAAAAGATACATAAATAATAAAAACTCACGAGCGTCTAAAGCACCATAATGCAAAACACAGGAAAATGATCAAGCAGGAAACTATTGCCAAAATGATCCAGCCAATGGAACTGGACTGTCCTGACAATTGGAAGAGAGAACAGAGAATATTGCTTTAACTGCCACATCCATCCAGGCCTTGCTCTGTCTAGCTCAATAGTAAATTTTCTCTACCCTCTCCTTCCCCTCCCTTTCCTCTATCTACTTCTCTCTCCTCCATTCCTTCACCATTCTGGCTCCCCATTTCCATTCTCAGCCCCAGTTCTTTCTCACCCCAGTAGAGGACAATGTCCTGCCCTCCTAGACTGCTGTGCTTCACTCGGCAAGACAGACCAGTGGCCTCCTCAGCCACCACATCCAGGGTCACTCGGAGATACCATGTGCCATCAGCATTGGGCAGGATGTCTCCTCTCTGAGTTTCAGGCAGCTCCTGCTCACCCCGCATCCACATCACCCACACAGCCTTTGGGTAGAATCCAGACACATGACACACCAGCTGCAGATGGCTAGGCTCATGAGTGGGCTCACTGGACAACCAGGCCTTGGGTTTTACTGTGTCAAAAGGAAAAAGCAGGAAAATACCAGATTAGTATTCTAATGCAAATCATGTTAACCCAGACCCCCACAAGTCTGGATATTGAACCTTTCATTCTTTGGCAGTGAAATAAGTTATTGAGGACCCCACACTCCTTACACACCTTTCTACACTTAAGCTTGGAGAAAGTGACAGAAAATGTAACAGAACAGTACTAACTTTGCCTCTGTAGATCTGCCTTTCCTGCTTCAAGGACACCCAGGAGATATCGAGGACAGGTTTCATATAGCAGCTTCTCTAATGCATAGGTGATATCAGGATATGGAGCAAGTAGTTTGCAGACCTTCTGTGCCCTGCTGCCACCTTCTGGGGCAGGGACACAAGAAGAATTCTTGAAGCTCAGAAAATCCAGTCCTCCAAATGCTTCTCTCAAAAAGCTTACAATGGCACCCCCAGAATGCAGCTCACAGCCTCCAATGCCCTGGACATCAAAGGGGTCTGTGTACAAGGAAAACAGAAGAATAAGGTGTGGAAAGGAGCTAGAATTGTGATATGAGTAAAGATAAAATCAGGAACATGTGTTCCATAAGATTAAATATTATAGGACTTACAGTTACAGAAAGAAAAGAATGCAGAAGAGTATGCAAGCCATGATGGAGGAACTATAGAAAAGTGAACAGTGGTTCAGTGACAGAGGAGGGGTGCAGGATAAGGAAAGTGTGAGAGAGTCCCAGGCACAGCTTTCCAAAGGGAAGTGGAGGGTCACATGGAGTAGGAAAGTAATGGGTGAATTTATAGCAGACAAACAGGCCTCAAAGTAGAATTCTTCATCCATCAGAGGTGAGTGCAGAGGCAGCAAAACTGAGAGGAGACTGCTCTAAATAGCCATGTGCAAACAGTTCAGCAAAGATGAAAGGAGGCGAGAAGGATCACAAAGACAGTACTCTGAATCATGAGCAAAGACAAATCATTAAGAAAATCCCCAGGCATAAAGTCTCGACTCACATTCTATCTGCAAGGCTTGCACGTGGGCTTTTGCTTCTCGAATGAATGCAAAGATATAGACCCGAAAGAGCTCCACCACTTCAGATATTTCTTGATCACTGAAGTTGCCCTTAGACCAGGGCTTCAAGAATATGGCAGTGCCTGAATCACTGTCCCAGCCATGAATCTGTAAATCTCCCAACCAGCCTGAGAATTGATATTTCACCCAGGAGCTGTTGGCAAAAGACGTAGTTTGAATCACACGGAAAGAGATTGGTTCTTGGAAGGCTGTGGAGAAAAGAAAGATAAAATGGTGAAGAAGAAGAGAAGCAAAGGGGAAAGAGAAGGCATGTTATTAAAAAGATGCAAGAAACAAACACCTGGAATCTGTAGGCCCCAGAAGGCCTGAAACATTTAAAATGCTTGGAGCCTCAGTCTCCAGCCCCAACCTCCAGAATGGTGGAAGAGACCTGGAAACAAGAAGGCTCAGAGTGTTATCCCCAAGCACACCTGGGTTAATTTAGCCTGTCTTTTCTAGACACCCTGCACTAGTGCAAGGGGCATCCAGAGTTCTTACCATCCTGAGTGTCGCCAACTGGGAAGAGAACTACAAAGAATGCCAGTTCCAGGAGCAGCATTTCACTGAGAAAGGACATCTAATTCCTCAGCTGGTTTTAATCTCTGAGTTCAGCAGCTCTTTTCTTAGTACTCTCTAGTCACTTCCTCTCTTGAAACTGACAAACCTCTTCCCCATATAAATTCTGTACCAGAGAAGAAATGTGAACCCTCACCCTGGGACTCCTATTTCACCCTTCACGTGTCCTCTGGCCCTAACTTTCATATTTCCTTTTACCTCTCTGACTTCTTTCAAACAACCTCAGAAAAAACATGGTGTGATTCTAAAAGATCACTTCACACACAGCCTTGAACCTTTATTTAGATCATTAAAATAAGCATGTAAGAGTTCACATTTCCTCAAGTTCCTACCTACAAGAATTCTTTTTGTTTATTTACACAACTCAACCTTCCTCTCTCTCCCTCCACTGCCCTCTGGCTCTCACTGTCCCTTACAATATCTGCCCTCCACATTCTTATTTCAGTTTCTTTATCTGGTTTCTGTAACTTCACATTTACTGATGGCTTTCTGTGTGTGTGCATGGGTGTGTTCATATTCATTTACATGAAGGCAAAGCATTTAAAACAGCTCTGGACTCTAGAAACAGACTCTGATCCAGAATCAAATATTATAATAAATGCCCCAACTTATAACGAAAATTATCTAATCTTATTTACATGTATTTTTGAAGGGAAATTGGCATTTGCTACTAAAACATAACTTTATGATGGCTCCGGACTTTTGGAACTTTGAGTAACAAATGCTCATGAGAATTATGCCATGTGTGACTCCAGATAATACATAAGATCCCCTCAGTAGCAATCTTCCTGTAAGTAGCAGAGCCCTTCTTTTGCAATAACTCATCACCTCTGCCTATCCTTAGGCCTTGCCTAGAACCACATACATCATTACTGGAGAAAGAAGAAGCTAGCTGTGTTTTCACCAACTGTTGTTCGGTATTTGCCCTAAGATATCATCCCCAGTCTTCTTTTTATATGCCCTTGAGTATATATATTTATAATACATCAAGTGAACATTTTGGACTCTAATCAAAATGTTAATATAAGAATAATTTTTATATTTCCACTAATAAAGAAAAGTCCAAGTTTGCACATAACATCTTGCAAAAAAAATGATGAAAACTGATTCCAATTTTAGGATGCTATCACTGACTGATTCTGCTATATCACACAATGACTGAGCATTCCCTGTTCCAGGAAATAGGGGGATCACAACATTAATAGGCCAAGAATTCATCTGAGATCCTCACTGTGTGTCCAGAAAGTCATAAAAGCCATCCAAATATTTAAATACAGAGCCCTTAACAGTCTCCGGCTGCAATACATCACAAAGCTGTCTACTATTTTACTATGAGCCTCAGGCAACAGCAAAGGTTTAACGTTATCTCTTTTTCATGTGAACATTATATTTCTGGCATAGGCATTCATACTTTGATGAAATGCCCATGGTTCAATTTATTCCACATGCTGTACGTTCATTTGCCTAAACAAAATTTTAAAACATAGTGGTGATACTATGGAAGTGTGCAAGCTCAGTTTCCTCAAGACTGTTTCCTACACACAGTGATGTGGCAGCAACAATAGGCAGGTAGCTTCAAAGGGATATAAGGTACATATGCATGGTGCCTGTAACATCAGCATACACTCAGAGAGAGAGAGACAGGCTCTCTAGACAAGGAGCACCAAAGAGAAGGACATAGTAGGATTCTGTGCCATTTCAGGGAGCCATTGGCATTTCTTCATAAAGCCAATGTTTGCAAGTCTGAGCCACAGTTTATCACTCATACCAGGGGTGCCTTGTGATCATCCCCTTCTTGCCTTTAAACTTAGCTCAATGCAACAGTTCATTCAGTAAGCCATAAAGGTGACACCAGCCAAGGAGCCTAGCACACCTAATTTCTACACAGTCCCCTGCCACACAGCACCAATAAGACTTCCCTTGCCATGAGTGACATGCTTTGCCAAAACAAAAGCCTGAGCAGGAACAGAGATTTCACAATTCAGATTCTTGATTATCCTCATGAAGGAGCCCAGGACACACCATCATCCTGGTTTTGAAGAAAGTCATGAAGATAAGGATAAAAATTGATCCCTTAGCTATGTTTGTTCAGAATCCCCAGTAACAAACACAGCACATCCTAAAATTTTGTCCCACAATCTTGGTCTGAAAAAAGGTAAAATTTATACAGAGCTGAGGCAAGTTAGGGACTTCAAGAAAAAAGGACATAAAGTGCAAGGCACATAGGTACAAGAGAGAATTGGTATCTCATGACACCTGGGGAGAGTGCTGAGGTTCCCAATGCACTGTGAAGTGGGGCACAGTACAGAAGGAAGTGAAACCATGCAAAGAAAATAGAGCAAATAGTTTTTCCTACTGATTTTTTCAATACTGCCATAGAAATCAAGTAATCATAGTCAACAAGACACTTGATATGTCTAATAGTTTATGACAAGTATATGTTAATATCCATTTATGCACACATTGGTTTCTTCATGTACTCAACTGGTGTTTTTTATTTATTTTGTACTTACCATATAACTCCTACAACTTCTGCATCACCTCCCCACATTACATTCCATCTCAAACTTGAAAGTGAATTCAGACTGTTTTATTTGTAATCTCAGGAGTGTTGATGTAATGCTTCAGTTCACTGGGTTAAACTTTGGACAGCTTTTTTGAAGTATAACTGATACACAGAACAGGGTATTATTAAGTGTATACTTTGATGAGTTTAGATGTAAGCTTGCACAAAAAGCCCTTAATGCTAATTAAATTCATCAAAATTGCAAAATACATCGACATGCAATAATCTGTTGCTTTCTATATAATAATAAACAATAAGAAAAGAAAATTAAGAAAACAAACCTGTTTAAAACAGTATGAAAAGCATAAATAGGAAAAATATACCAAAAATGTGCAAGATTTTGTAGACTGAAAATAACATATTTATGAGGGAAAATAAAGACACAAATAAGTGGAAAACTATCCCACGGTTATTGATTAGGAAATGTAATATTGTTCAAATATTTACATTATACAATCTATACATTACATTATATATTAATTTGATGTTATATTTATCAAAAATCCGAATAGCATTTTTAACATAAGTAGAAAAATCCACAAAAGACTCCAAATAACCAAAAGTAGTGATGAGAAAGAAGAATAAATCGAAAGACATCATACTTCTCAATTTCAAAATATATTGCAAAGATTCCTAACTAAAATTTGTGGATATATCAAGTACGCTGACTTCATCACTGAACAAAGCAAATATGTATCAAAACACTAGATTCTATAATATAAATGCATACAATGATTTGTATTGTAAATTTTTTAAATATATTTTTAAATACCATGGAGTTGGCATAAGGACAAATGTATGTATTCATGGAACAGAAGAGAGAGTTCAAAAATCCACATATTAAATAATCTTTCACAAAATTGCCATTACTTAGTTTTGCCCAATATCCATAGATTTTTAAGAGTTGAAGAAAAGTCACAGATCATACAGTGAAGGATCTGTTTTCAAGTGAGAATGCACCTTCCTGTACAGTGACTAGATACTAATTTCAACTTCTGAGACAGATTGATTAGCAAACTCAAAAGGATTTTGCCCTTTAAGGTTCTTAAACACAGACTATACATTGCTGTGATTGTTCTAACATAGTGTCATTCCTCTACGTTTACTTTTCTATTAGCTGAAGTCCACCTTTTAGGAATGTACAAGGCCAGAAATGTCACTCTGGATTGGAGCACTTGTCTGGCATATGCAAAGCACTGAGTTTACTCCACAGGACAACAAAGCAAAACAAAGAAGAATATATAGGGATACGAAGGTAATTCAATGGCACAGCGCCTGCCTGGCAAACACAAGATTATGAGTTTGATTTCTGGTACCAAGAGAAAAAAAAGAGTATATATGATGAGATCCTAATATCTGAATATTTGCATATCTGAATATTATCTAGATATTAATTCTGATGACACATTCTATTTTATTCACAGTATTTACTATTGTTGATGAGGAAAATTCTGTCAATGTATTTATTGCTACTTTGTAAGCAACTCTGTTTTTTGCTTTTCTATATTGCTTTCAAGGTACTGTCTAAAATTAAATTTACTCTCTATATATAAATACAACTTGATGTGTGTGGTAGGATATATGTCATGGTAAAAATACTGTGGTGAAGTCAGTTAACATTCATCATTTTACTTAGTTGCTCATCTAGGAACAGTCAAAATCTATTCATTAATCATGAATCTCACATATTGCAATTTTATCACTTTTTATCTTTAGTATACTAATTTCAGTGTTATATGTACAACTTAGAATATTTAAATATGGAGCTCCAGAGGTCTGTCCATGGAGGGACTCAGGGCTCAGCACAGAAAGGCAATTTGCCCGCCCTCTGGGTAAGCACACCTGGCATGAGACAGGAGAAGAATCACTCAGTGGCTCCCATGATCCTACAGGCGCATGGGCTGAGAATCAAACATCCCCCCCATTAGCAAGTGAGAGCCAGAGATCTAGATATCTCTTGAGAGGTTGACCATATGCCATATAGCAAATAGGGGGGATTTCGTTCTACCATCTCTTTGAAGGCAAATATTGTTATCACCGTTTTCCTTTGTTCTGATTTATGGTATTGCTCTATTTAATATTCTGTTTTGATAAGTTCTATAATGTCCTATATTTTTTTTATTTGCTTATACCTGATTGAAAGAACAACTGTTGTGAAGAAAATGGGATACACTATGTTACATATTTCTGTTATGCCAGTAACCTGTTGAGGGTTTCTGTACCAAATTCACTGCACTGTCTCAGTTGGCTTTGTTTTTCTTGTTGTGTTGTATTTTGCTACCTTCAAAATAATAAAAAATTAAAATAAATTAATAAACAATAAAAAGTGAATAACAATAAAACAAATCAGGTACTGAGCAAGCTGAAACATGATGTAACTAAACAGATAATGGAATTAAAAAGCAAAAGGAGGAATAGAAAGCACTCTAAAGGATATAAATGCATGTATGTTTAAGTGTGCAGGATTGATAATCATTTTGCTAAGTTTTTGTTGGATCATTGAACAGCACTATTTGCAGTCTCACTGTATGAATGTCCACTTTGTATGTTTTAATTTTGTAACTTGAACAACTATATTTAAGAAGACAATATGTAATTTATCAACTAGTGATTTCTTACTGTTTATTTTTTCTTTTTTTTGAAATTCTGTATTGTTTCTCCCCTTTTTTCTATTTAGCTTTTTTCTTTTTAAATAAAATTTTTTAAAAAGAATATTTATATGTGCATAATTGCATCCCTTTTTAAAACCTAAATTAAAACTCACAAAAATAATCTCTTTAAATAAACATTTTCCACTATTCTTCCATTCTTTTTCTTATAGAACTGTTATGGGCCAGATTCTTGAGCTTCACAAAAAACAGTTTATATCTCCTTATTCTTAATCATTTTTTAAAATCACTATTCTTTTTATGCTGAATTTCTACTAGGTTCTACTTTAATAATCCTTAATTCACTACATCTCTCTGTTGCACATGCTGGAAAGCATCTCATCTGTTGGATTTTTTTTTAATTTCAAATTAGATCTTTTCCATTTCCATGATATATTTTGTTTTTTATAGCAAAGGAATTTATTTGGTTTCACATATTTTCTTCTTCTTTCATATAAGGGGGAATGTATTAGAGATTTTATTGCATTGTGTAAGGTTTAATAACTGAAAAATTATACAAAATTAAAAGATTAGCAATCACATCTTTAAGCTGAAACAATTTCAGACTGTATGTATTTATTTTTTTAGAGAAAAAAGGGTAGAAATAATTTTTAAAAAACAGTAAAAATATCATTGGTTGATAAATTACATATTATTTTCTTAGAAGTAGTTGTTCAAGTTGCAAAATCAAAGCTTAAAAATGGACAGATAATCAAACAATGACAGTACAAACTATTCTGTTTGATAAACTAATAAATGCTCAGTAGTACAGTAATTTATCTAGCACACTTAAACGTACATACAGTTATATTCTTTTGACCACTTTCTTTCCCTTTTGTTGTTACTATATCTATTATACATTTGGAATCTTATTACTCTTTCAGGTTTTTATTATTAGTTTTATACTAGAGAGATGATATGGTATTTATAAACGTGAGTCTGATTTACTTTACTTATCAGGATAGTCTCAAGTTACCTCCATTAACTTATAAAAGCCTCAAGATCATCCTTTTATAGCTGAATAACATTCCATTGTATAAAAATAATCTTTTTCATCCATTCTCTGGTTGATGGGCATTTCATTGTTTCCAAGATTTAGATATTACAAATTTTGCTGCTAAAGACAAGGGTGCACATATATCACTGTGACATGACCTTTTTAATTGTTCTGGGAAAATACACAGGAGGGAAAAAGCTGTATTGAATGGATCTTTCAATTCTAGTTCTTTTTTTAGGAATCTCCATACTGATTTCCACAGTGGCTACACCAGTGTACACCCCCACCAACAGTGGAGAAGTGTTCCATTATCCCTGAAGCCTCGCCAACATTTGTCATCAATTGATTTCTTGATGGCAGCCATTCTTTCTGAAGTGAGATGAAATCTCATTGCTGTTTTAGTTTGCATTTCTTAAGTGACCAGTGATGGTGAACATTTTTTCATGTATTTATTTGTCACTTATATATCTTCATCTGAGAAATGTATGTTTATGTCAGATGCCTATTTTTGGACAGTGCCTTTGAATTTGAGGGGGTTCATGTTTTTCAGTTATTTACATGTTATGGATATTAGCCATTTGTCTGAGGGACTGCTGGCTAAAATTCTTTCCTATTCTGTGGGTTTTCATTTCAGTTTGCTGGTTTCCTTTGAAGTGCAAAAACTTTATAATAAAATGAGATCTCAGTTGTTGATTCTTTGAAGTATTTCCTGTGCTGTTTACATTTTGGTCATAAACTCTTTGGCTACTCCTATGTCTCCAAGATTTCTACCTACCTTGTATTTTAGTAGATTTTGTGTTTCTGTTTTATTATTTAGATCTTTGATCTATGCTGACTTTAGCTTGGTGCCTGGTGATAGGCATGGTATAGTTTCAGTCTTCAGCATGTAGAAAGCCAAATTTTCCAACACCACCTATTAAAGAGGCTTCCTTCTTTGTGTGAATATGTTTATCCCCTTTGTGAAATATAAGGTGACTGAGTGTCTTTATACTTGTGTTTGCATCTTCAAATCTGTTCCATTGATCCTCAGGTCTGTTTCTTTGCCAGTATCATGCTGATTTTATCACTGTAGTTTGTAGTATAGTTTCAACTCAGTAATTGAGATGCTTCCTACCTTACTTTTATTGAACACAACTACCTTTTCTTTTTTAGATTTCTTTCATTTCTGAATGAATTTTAGGAATGTTTTTTCTAGATCTGTAATACATGTAATGGTATTTTGATTGGGATTGCATTAAATCTGTATAACAGTTTTCAGAGTATGGCCATATTCACAATGTTGGTTCTTCCTAGCCTAGGACAAGAGATATCCTTCCATTTTCTAATATCCTCTTCAATCTCCTTTTTTAGTGTAGTATAATTTTCAACATATAGGCCATAGGTCTTTTACACCTTTGGTTTGGTTGATTCCTAAGTATTCCATTTTTTTTAGTTGCTATTGTAAAAGGCAATATTTCCACAACTTCTCTCTCAGTGAGTTTGTTGTTTGTGTATAAGAATGCTGTTGATTTTTGAGTGCTGAGTTTGTGTCCAGCTACACTGTTGAATTTTTTTTATTAACTACAGTAGTCTTTTAATGGAGTTTTTGGAGTCTTCTTTGTAGAGCATGATGTCATTTGCAAATAGTGATAATGTAACTTCTTCCTTTCCTATCCTTACTCCTTTTATTTCTCTCTCTTGTCTGATTGCTCTGGCTAATATTTCCAGAATGATAGGAAGGGACCTATCATTCCTAATGATAGCAATGGTGATTGTGGACATCCTCTATTTGTTCTTGGTTTTAGCATGAAAGCTTTCAATTTTTGTCCATTTAGTATAATGTTGGCTGTTGTTTGTCTTGGATGACCCTAATAAAATTGAGGTAGAAACCATCTATTCCTAGTTTTCATAGGGTTTTTATCATGAACAAGTGTTGGTCTTTATCAAAAGTTTTTTCTGCACTTATTGAGATTAACATGTGATGTTTGTTTTCAATTCTGTTGATGTGGTATTTACATTTATTGACTTGCATATGTTAAGCTATATCTGAATTCCTGTGATAAATCCCACTTGATCATGATGTATAATCTTCTTGATGATTTGCTTCATTCTATTTGCCACTATTTTATTGAGACTCTTGGGTCAATGTTCATTAGTAATATTGGCCTGTATTTCTCCTTTTGGTCAGATCTTTCTCTGGTTTTAGTATCAGAGTAATATTTTCCTGCAGGAATGAGTTAAGGATTGCTGCTCCTTCAGTTTCATTGAAGATTTTGAGGAGTGTTGGAATTAAATCTTCTTTTACTTTCTTGTAGAATAGAGCTGTGAATCCATCAGGACCTGAGCTTGTCTTTGTTGGTAAGTTTTTAATCATGTTTTCAATTTCAGTAGCTGACATTGAGTTATTCAAAATTGTCAAATCTTCTTGATTCAGCTTTGGTAGTTCATATATTCTAGAAACCTGTCCATTTCCTCTATGTTTTCCACCCTATGTGAGTAGAGATTTTCAAAGTAGGTATTCATGATCTTTTGAATTTCTATGGGATCTGTAGTAATTTCTCTCTTTTCAGTGCTTATTGCATGAATTTGAGTTATTTCCTTTCTTTTTCTTGATAAATTTGTCTAGATGTTTATCAATTTTTTTTATTCTCTGAAAACCCCAGATCTATGAATCATTAATTCTTTGTACTTTTTGTCTCAATTGCATTAATTTCTGCTCTAATCTTTAAAATTTCCTTTCTTTCTGTGAACTTTGGGTTTCCCCTCATCATCTTTTGCTAGAATCTAGAGATATAGCATTAGGTGGTTTGCTTGTGCTAGTTTCATTTTCTTGATATGACAACTTATTGCTATATACTTCCCTTTTAAGATCACTTTCATTGTGTCCCACAGGTTTTGGTATGTTGTATCTGCATTTTCATTGAATTGTATAGCTTAATTTCTTCTTTAACTTCAGCTATAACCCATTAACTGTTCAGGAAGTTATTATTTAGTTTCCATGTATTTATTCAGATTTTGATATTTTTTCCCATTAATTTCCAATTTCAGTGCACTATGTTCATATTTCAATCCCTTTACATTTACTTAACAATGTTCTATGGGCTAATATATGGTATATTTTGAAGAATGCCCATGCAGAGCTGAGAAGAATGTGTATTCTGATATTGTGGGATGGAACACCCTGTAAAAGTCTATTAGTCCATTTGCTCACAATTTTGATTTAGTTCTGTTATTTCTTTCCTGACTTTTTGTCTAGCTGATCTATCTCTTGTGACAATGGAGCATTAAGGTCCCCTATTACAATTGTGCTCTTATTTATTTGTTTTTCATGTCCATTAGTATTCATGTCCATTATACAGTGGGTTGCTCCTGTATTTGGTGCATGCATATTTATAAATGTTAGTTCTTTCTCTTGAATTTTTCCACTAACAAGTATGTAGTGAACTTCTTTATCTTTTTAAATCATTTTTGGTTTGAAGTTCACATTATCTTCAAATAGATTAGCTACCCCTGCTTTTTTCTGGGTTCCTGTTGCATGGAATGTTGTTTTATATCCTTTGACCTTTAGTCTATTAGTTTCCTTTTGAATCAGATGTGTTTCTTTTATACAACACTTTGTTGCATCTTGTTTTTTGATCCTTTCTTTCAACCTATTTTCTTTTAATAGGTGAATTGAAGCCATTTATATTGATGAATATGACTGATATGTACTGGGTCAACTTTGTCATGTTATTTTCCTGATGTTGCTTTTCTGCCTTTCCCCCATGTTTAATTGCTTGCCCTGCCTGGTGGTTTCTTTTTGTTGTTGTGGAAATTGCCTCTTTTTTGTTGGTACTGGGGATTAAACTCATGATCTCATGCTTGCCAGGCCAAAATTTACATCACAGATCTAAATCCTCAGTCACTGGAAATTGTAGTCATTTTTATCTCTATCTAATATGTCTTTCAGTACTCTTTCTGGGGTGGTTTATTTGACATGAATTTCTTCAGTTGTTCTTTGTCATGGAAGTATCTTGTTTCTTCCTTAAATATGAAAGACAGTTTTGCTGAATAGTGAAATTTGTTTTCTTTCATGGCTTGAAGTACTTAACTTCAAGCACATCTTGCCTTGAGGGTTTGTGTTACAAAGTCTACAGTGGCTCTAATGGGCTTTCCTTGGTAGATGAGTTGTGTCTTTTCTCTAACAGCTTTTGGTATTGTATTTTTACACTCTTTGTGTTGGATCTTCATTATTAAATGCCTGGTTGTAAGTTTATTTTGCTTATGACTGGCATTCTATATGGTTCACTTATTTGTATATCTTATACTTTTGCCATGTTTAGGAAATTTTCTACTATTACTTCTGTGCATAGATTACAACTGTCATTCACATGGACTCCTGCATCTTTGTTGATGCCTATTAGTCTTATATTGTTTCTATTTACATCATTTTGAAGCTGTTGAATTGTCATTTCATGTTGCCTTGTTATTTTTAAAAGTTCTATCTTTTCATAATTGCTAGCTGCCCTGTTGTTATTAAGGTCCAAAATTCTATCCTCAGGTTCATTTAAATGTTTTCACCACATCTATATGTGTTTGAATTTGTTTCATGCATTCTACTGCTTTTCTATATTTTTCATTCAAGGTTTCCATCATTTAGTCATGCTTCTGTACTTCTTAATCTATGTCTTCCCTAGCTATGCTGAGCAACTCCTTTATTAAGGTTATGATTTCTTTCTATATGCAAGAAATCATTTCTCATCTGAACTGGGCCACAAAGGCAAGGCAGGAGGCATCACAATCTCTGACTTGAAATTATACTACAAAGCTAGTGATAAAATTGGCATGGTACTGGCAAACAAAACAAAACAAAACAAAACAGACCTGAGGATCAGTGGAATAGATTAAAAGTGCAGAAACAACTACAAGGACACTTAGCCATCTTATCTTTGACAAAGGGACTAAACATGTTCACTAGAAGAAAGATAGTCTCTTTAATAGATGGTCCTGGAAAAATTGGCTTCCCACATGCCAATGACTGAAACTAGACCCATGTTTATCACCACTCATTACACTAAATTCAAAATGGATCAAAGATCTAAATATTAAAACAGAAGTACTAAATCCACTGGAAGACAAAGTAGGTAGAAATCTTAAAGATATAGAGGTAGGCAATCAGTTCATGAACAAAATGAAAACCACATAGGAAACACAACTGGGATCTCTTCCTATTACATAGTTTTTGTACTTCAAAAGAAATTAACAACAGAGTAAAGAGAAAGCCCACAGAATTAGAAAGAATTTTAGCCATTGGTCCCTCAGACAAAAGACTTACACCTAGAATATATAAGGAATTGAAAAACATTATGCCCCCCAAATTCAAAGACCCAGTTCAAAAATGGGTTTTGTGATGAGCACACATTTCTCAGGTGAAGATATACAAGTGACAAATAAATACATGAAGACATGCTCAACAACACTGAGGCTTTGAGAAATTCAAGTTAAAACATTGAGATTCCATCTCACTCCAGAAAGAATAGCTGCCATCAAGAAAGCAACTGACAACAAATTTTGGCAGCACTGTGCAGAAAAAGGAGCACTTCTCTACTGTTGGTGGGAGTGTAGACTGGTGCAACTACTGTGGAAATAAGTGTAGATATTCCATAAGAAACCTAGGAATGGAACAATCTATCTATTCCTCTTCTGACTACTTTCCCAGAAAGATTGAAATTGTCATGCACAGCAATAAATGTGCACCCATGTTTATAGCAGCACAATGTGTAATAGCTAAATCTTGGAAACAATGAAAATGTCCATCAGCCACAGAATGGATAAAAAAATGTGGCATTTTTATACAATGGAGTATTATTTATCTATAAAAAGTGATAATCTTGATGCTTTTATAGGTAAATGGAGGCAACATATGTAAATATCATTGTCTCCCTAGTGTAAGACACTGAAAAATTAAACAAGATACAAAATCTTCAATAAATATTGTGAAAGGTAAGAAACTTCTTAAAAGGGAAAAAGTAACTTAGGGAAAAGGAAAAAAGAAGGAGAGGAAAAGAAAAAAGATATAAATTTGAATATATACCCTTGAGATAGCTAAGAGTATTGTACTACTAATTCTATTAGTTCTTGGAAGAGTTAACATTCATAGGATTAAATCAATTTTGTGTTTTAATATCTGGTAATCTGAGTAACTCTTTTGAAGACAGCTATGCAAAATAACAACTTTAGTTATGATCCTACCACCTTCTTTCAAAAGCCTATATTGTTTTTAGGGGGGCTTTTTATTGTTTATTTGTCTCTTTTGTTTCTTGTTTTTCTTATGTTATCTTTTGTTTTGTTTTCCCTCTAATACAGAAAAGATAGGTGTACAAGTATATGCTTATATATGCCTTGAGCTTCTCCTAAAAGAATTTACAAGAATTGATTTTATTATGTGTGATGATATGAACAACTACTTTAAAGCAAATGAGACATCATGGTAGCACATTGCTGATTTCCTATCATCTTATTTTGAAGTCCAATAATACTTTTATTCTTTGTTTTGATTGGATTTAGTCAGCTTTGTATTGTTCAATTTCAATCTGTCTGAAGGTATGGACAGTTAATATGAAGAGAGCAAGAGACATTACTATAGCCATTGTTGATTTTCCTTTTTCTGGTTTTGAAGCCTATAATGGGTTCATTATTTTATTTTCATCAGTTTCATACTGTTATTTTGAATGTATTGTGTGTTAAAATATGGACAACTATTTTGAGAAAGATAAGACAAACCATGGTAGACATTGTCTCTTCATTGTTTTGAAGTCCTGTGTTACTTGCAACGTTTTGTTCTGAGCTTGTTTTTCCTATTTTGTTTGTTTTGTTTTGTTCTCTTTACAATAAAAAAGATAAACATCTGGAACTTATGGTCATATGTCCAATTGAAATTCAAAACTACAGAGATTTACCACCACCTCACCCCACATAGAAAATATTAGTTCCCATTCAATCAAAGGAAGTACATGTACCTTAATATTACAAATGCACACATGACAGTCTTGGGATACAAATCTAAACACCATCATTGACAATATGATTATATGGTCAGGGATTAAAGTTTAGCAGCATAAGTGCATGCCTGCCAAGTGTGAGATTGTGAGTTTGATCCCAAGTACCAAAAAAAAAAAGTGATTATTGAAAACAGCCTAAAATTTATCTTTAGGTAGTATAATTTTTCAGGCTAGTTTATTTCCTATATGTTAAAAATACAGTAACTTACTGACTTCCATTATAGAAACAATAAGGTTGGAGAAATAGCAGCTCAATGGCAATAGCACATGCCAGGAAAGCACAAAGTCTAGTTCCATCCCAGGTAAAAAAGCATTATAACATTTTAAAATTTTAATTTTAACATTTTAAATTTTATATCATTATAAAAGTTATAAACTCACTGTGATTTTAATATTAAATACCTCTGGATTTTGAATTATGTTTTACTAAAAGAAAATAGTTCTCTATTCATGTTTCCAAGCTCTTAAAAGTGATTTACAGGAACTTTGGGTTTTTTCACACAGAATGTTAAGAACTAAATCATGTAAGTAGCTTTTCTCCAACTCTCTGAAACTATTACCTCTTATAATATGTGTTAGATACCCTCTCTGAGAGACAGAACAATATCAAAGCAGTGGTTCAAAGCTGTGAGATGATAATGCACACCTCCTGCTTCCCAGAAGGGCATATGTTTTCTCCCTCCCAGAAGTCTGCCAAAGCTCAGGCATATAAAGATGTACCCAATCCCCTGCACTTCCACAAATAAATCAGGTCACATCAGTCCCCAGAGTCCTAAACCATCAAAGGCTATATCAGGCAGAAACTGTCCTTTGTTCACAAGGAGAACTACCACAGCCTTCCCTGTGGTGACTCCCTCTGTCCCAAATATTAAACTCTTTTCTTATCTACTTGCCTCCTCTCTTTAATAGTCTGTGCTGCTCTATATTGAGTACAAGTCTTTCAATCAGTTGGTGCCATTGACTCCAGTGGTTGGAGGCTGTGTGACTCCTGGGGAGTCCATCCCCTAGTCTAAGCACCTCACTGTCCTACAGACCTTTCTTCTCACTGCTCTTTATTTCTCTCTTTCCCTATTTTTCTAGGACTAGGGACTCCTCAGTCTTGCCATTTCTAGCCAATATCTAACACCCACCTTCACCTCATCAGGCCCAAGGTGAGCCTCCCCTCTACTCTACTTTTGGGGTGCCTGTCCTAAAGTGTGGCCACATCAAGATATCCCCTTACTACTCTATGTCCTTCTGGGACTTCCCCATGCCTTCTCTGGTGACAACCAGAGAAGTCATTGTTGGGACTACACTACTCATACTACTGATTGCACTTCACTGGAGGGTGAGGAATCTCCACTGTCTCAAAATCTTTCCAAACCCCAGCTCACTTTTCTAATTTAAACACATAGGTTATAATCAATCATTACCTGACAAAACCACTCCTCTGGGCTACACTTAGATTCACTTGGGCTAAAACAAACTCTCAGGCCAAAGAGACTAACATTAAGAGATTTACTTAACTTTTACTACTGAAACAGCAAGTGGAGGCAAATAACTTATGTCCAGCTGTGGGCATGCCCAGACCTATTCCAAAAATGCAAGGCCTCCCAAATTCTTTTAGCTCGCTTCACAGGTCCACCTCCTTTATCAGCTGGCCACCATGACTCTCTTTTCTTATTTCTCAGACCAGATCCCAAATTATTTTGGCTCACTTCACAGGTCCTCCTCCTTCATCAGCTAGCCACCATGACTCTCTCTTGTTTCTAAGACCTGATAGATAAAATACCTCCACCCCACTATAGCCATAACTCATGTAGAAGCCCCCTTTCTATCTCTCCCCCACCCTCTATCTGCTTATTCCTCCTCCTCCTTATCTCAAAGTTATTCTCAGAGGACTATAAGGCTGTGAGCTCCTCCTCTGTTTACCCAACTCAGTCCCCTCCTTTTTCTCCTACCCATCATATTTGATCCTATTATACTCCCACTTTATTTCCCAATCAACACTAAACTTTCATACTAAATTCATAGCTTCAGACCTTGGTCCTCAGTCCCAAGGAGATCACTTCCATGTCTTCAATGATAAACAAAAACAACAAAAATAGGATGATCTTAAAAAGTTTACATTCCAGGACAGCCATAAAAAAGGTTGCATTCCAGGCTAAAACTCTAAGGCCAATTTATGGCCACAGCAGGTACAGCTGCAGTAAGCAGCACCTGGGACTCGAGATAAAACACAGGATGGAAAAAAATATCTAGAAACCTGAGCACTCCCCCCATCACGCTTCAAGTGCAGCAGAAAAACAACACTGGAAACAAGCCTGCTCTGACCTTTGGGCACGACTGGGAGCTGGTCCCATCTGCAACCAAGAAGGCCTGTGCCCTGCCCACCAGAGAGCAAGTAAGTCATCACCTTTCCCGCACTCACAGCATAAGACACTGCTGCCTCGGACTCATCATTGGACTCATCACCAGCTGATCAGCTCAGCATTGCCACTGAAGAGGATTGATGGGACTTGAAGCTCATGACCTCACAGAGGTATCCCTCTCAGAGCCCTGAGTCTCACTGGACATCTCAGGTAAAACCTTCTCTTCCCTTGTTGACATGTAAGCCACCCACAATGTTCTTCCTCAGTTTTAAGGGCAATGTTCCTGGTCTGCAGTCTCCATTGTGGGAGTTGACAGCCAAGGTACATGACCTCCACAGACAAAATCTGCACTTTGCAGATGCCAACCCTTTCTTTATGCACAGTCATCTTATTATCCCAGCCTGTCCTGTACCTCTTTTTGATAAAAATTCTACTCCAAAAAACTCAATTTCTCTATACTCTCTCCCTCTCCCCACAGTACTCATACTCCAATCTCAACCATCATACACCACTGACTCAGCCCCTCCACTTCCCTCCTCCCTCATAGACCATACAGTCTGAGACACCTCAAATCCCACTCATGCCACCCACATTACTCAGCTGTTAATTTGCATCAAACACTGCTCAGTTTTCCCTTCTGTTCCCCAAAACCCAATAGCTCCTAAACATAAACAGGGACTCAAACCTATTATCTGCTGCTTGTTAACTAATGGGTTTCTAAAAGTCACTCACTAGCCTTATGAGAATGCTATTCTCCCTGTCCTCAAATCCAACAGCTCCTATTGCCTAATCCAAGATCTCAGAGCTATCATCAGTATAATAATGCCAATTCACCCAGTGGTGCCAAACCCTTACAAAATCCTGTCTCATATTTCTCCACATACCTCTTACTTTCCTGTGTTAGACTTATTAATACATTTTTCACTATTCCCTAATATCCAAAATGCCCTGAACTTTTCACTTTTACATGGATGGATTCAGATACTTTTCACTCCACTCAATTAACATAGAAATTCAGAGACAGCCCTCACTTCTTTAGCCAAGCCTTTGCCAATGATCTAACAACTATAAATCTAAAGCCTTATACACTCATTCAATACATAGAAGAACTTACACACTGATCCCTTTCCTATGCCACAACAAAACACACAACTGCCTTACTCAACTTTCTCTGCTGTAGCAGATACAAGGTATCTTGCTCCAAAGTTCAAATCACCTAACCAAATGTCAAATTCTTAGGCATCATGCTTACACTCACTACATGGCTCATAACTTCTGACTAAAAGACTCCTTTGTAACTTACAGACACAGATCACTATACAATGAATATTATCCTTCTTAGGCCTATCAAACTTTTTTCACCTTTGGATCCCCAACTATACTCCCTTAGTTCAGCCACTATAGCAAGGGCCTAAAGGGCCTCTTTCAGAACCCCTAGACCCCAATGTGCCAATTGACACTCCCTTTATGAAGCTTAAGGAGACCCTCCTTGCAGCCCTTGCATGTATGTTCCTAGTCCTACTATACCCTTTATTCTATACAATAAAATGATGAAGATAATGCAATGAGAGTACTGGGACACAGCAAAAGACCTTCATTCCAGGCCATAGCCTACCTCTCAAAACAGCTAGACAATACAGTTAGAGGATTACCTCCCTGTCTTCAAGCATTAGCAGCAACAGCCATCCTGACACAGGAAGTCAAAAAGTTCATGTTAGGGCAAATAATCACAGCCTACTCACCACATCGCCTAATAGACTTAATGTCTCATAAGACTCTCCCTGCCCTAATGATGCCATCAGGATTATAGTAAGTACATCTTACCCTTATACAAGATCCCACCATCACACTCTCTACTAGCAACACACTCAATCCAGCAACTCTACTACCCTTACCAACAACAGGCTCTGAGATATGTTCCCTACATACGTGTATGGAGGTTCTTCAACTAACTCCCCCTCCTTCCCAAATGTACATGATTCCCCTCTCCCCTATGTAACTGACCCTTGGTTCACAGTTGGAAGCTCTACAAACACTGCTGCACACAAAAAAGTGGGATATTCCATAGTTACTAGGCCTGGATGATTGAAGCATACTCATTACCTACAGGAGCCTCCTCACAACAGGCCAAACTTATCAACTTGACACGAGCCCTCACACTCACAAAAGACAAAGTTATCAACATATATACTGATTCCAAATATGCTTTTGGCATTCTACACTCACATGCAAACTCCAGATCTTACCCAGATCACCCACTCAACTAAGCCCATTTGAGCTAATGTACGGTGGGCCCTTTCTTTTACAAAATCTACCCTCACCCATGGAGCTTCCTCCTTTAGCAAATTATATCCCAATTCTCTCAATCCTCAGACACCTTCTTTGCCAACATCTAGAATTAATGCCTCCCCCAACACTCTGAGGCTGTCACACCAGTCCCTCCTTTATCTCTAGGAGACCTAATCTCTATTAAAACTACTAAGCCCACAGGCTCAAGTTCAGTACTTCAGCCAAGGTGGGATGGATCTCATCTGGTATACTTGGTGACTACAAATGCTGTAAAGTTAGCAGGATTTCCACATTGCTTTTGCATCACCCAAATGAAGAGATATAGACCACTGCCTGGCAACTTTGACTTTGAATATACTGAGAGGGCCCTGTGGACTTCCTGACAATATCCCATACCCACTAGTCAGAACGCTAAACTTAAAGGCTGATGCATTATTATCCCATTTTGTTCTGTTCCTATACTGCTACATACTCACTGTCTTTACCATAGCCAGCTTTACACTTTACCCAACCCAGGTCTCCTTCTACCTCTGATATCTCTTTCCCCCATCTATACTCAGCCTCAACCAAAACTCTCTTCCTTTATCCTTACAACATACTCAACAGATGGCAGGCCTCAACCTCGAGTTCCAAAGACAATAGCTCAAAGCGATTGGACTGAAGGTACACTAAACCCCATGTTATGGGTCCATTGGATTGATGTGTCCAACTCAGGATAAGATATCTCAGGGAGACAAATCCAGGGACCTCCCAACTCAAGTTCATTATGTGTCCCAAAAACTCATGCCATGACTTCTGTTTTGACATCTATTGGTATCACTGCCATTATTGGGGTTGTGAAAGTATTGGTTCAAATGGCCCAATGGGATTTTATAAAAACAATGACAAAAACATTAATGCCTCCTCTAATCCTAAACCTGACAGATTCACAGATGGATGGCTTTTGTTCATCATAAAAGACCCTCTCAAATTTCCAGCTTCTCCAAGATGGAGTTTTGCAAGTCACATGCAGCCAGCATGAGAGTAACAATTCTTTACCATAAAAACAAAGTTAATCCCAAGGCTTACTACTGTTCCTTTCCTTATGCCTCAAGACCCAAAGAAAGTATTCACAAAATCAAATCAGATTGTTTCACTAACCATGACCAAGATTCTCAATATGACTTACACTTTGTCACAAAAGGGGACCAATTATTCACACACTAATTTTTGGCTATGCCTGCCTTTTTCAGCAGACATCTACATGGTTCAACCTTTAATATTCAGCCAATCAACTCTCAAACTAAACATGACCACATATCCAGTCACTGGCCCTCTCCTGATAATTCCAAATCAGATCTTATCCCCCAGTCTCACCTGTACATGATCCACTCTGAGAGACTCTAACCATACCAATACATCAAACCCCCTTCCTGATCTCTCAGAGGAGACTTAGTGGCCTGTACCCACTACATCATGCTTAATCCTGAAAGTCTGATTCTACAAACACATCTTCCCCCAAACACCTTTTTCATTTGTGGCAATAGAGCATACTCCCACCTCCCTGTATACTGGACAGGCACATGCACTGTTGGATTTTTAGCCACACATATTTGCCTCTTAACAGATAATAAAACTCTCACATACCATCAAACACTTAATACCACTCAAAACCACAGAGCCATACTGTTAGTTCCAATATTGGCAGGCATCAGGGTCTTTGTGGTTATTGGAATGGGGGCAGAGGGATTGGAAACAACCCTTAGCTACTATTCTACATTATTCCATGATCTAGAAAGGGCTATGACATCAGTTTTGCAAAGCATTAATTCATTACAAGACCAAATCAGCCCATTGGCAATGGTAATCTTTCAACAAGGCAGGGCACTGTAATATCCTCACAGCAGAAAAATGAGGAATACTGTGCTATGCTGGGAGAAGAATGCTGCTACTTTGCCAATAAATCAGTTATAGTCAAAGATCAGGTACAAACACTCAAAAAATTAGATACTGATATATGAGGGAAGCAATATTTTCCAGACACCACCCCTTGGACTTCATGGTGGGACTACATTGGGTCCTGGTCTCCCATTCTAATACCCATTATGGGTCTCATAATTATCATAGTAATTTTTTTTTAAATTTTTTGTTCCCTGTGCCTTTAGGCTCCTCTTGTGGTTTATCCAAGCCAGAATACAGCTGTTCACTATTAAAGAAATCCTACTACTGAGTGACATCTCTGCCTTACAGACACAGATGGAATGGATCTCTCAATCCCATTCTCTTCTACCTTAGGCCTCAATAACACCCCTTCTAGCAGGAAGCAGCCAGAGACTCCACAGTGACCCTTAACACCAAAGAGATGGGAATGCTAGATCCTCCATCTGAGAGACAGCACAATCATCATGGCAACAGTTCAAAGCTGTGTCCTGGCAATGTTTAACTCCTTCTTCCCAGAAGCTCTTATGGCTTCTCCTTCCCAAAAGTCTACCAAGTCTCAGGCATGTAAAAATTTACCCAATCCCCTGCACTCCCACAAAATAAATCAGCTCACATTAGTCCCCAAAGCCCTACCCCCATCAGAGGCTATATCAGGAAGAACCTGCCCTTTATCTGCAGGGAGAGCCACAACAGCCTTCTCTGTGGTGACTCCCTCCATACCCCCCTCATTAAACACCTTTCTTATCTACTTGTCTCTTTTCTCTTCTTTTATTTATGGAGGAAAAAAACAAAACAGAAAAAAGGGGAGGCAATAATACAAAATTCCAAAAAAATGAAATAAATAAATAAACACTAAGAAATCACTAGTTGACAAATTACATACTGACATCTTAGAAATAGTTGTTCAAGTTCCAGAATTAAAGCACATAAGGACATTCAACCCATGAGACTGCAAACAGTTCTGCTCAATGATCTAATAAAAACTTAGTAATCTGGTTATCAATCCTACACATGTAAACATACATGAAGTTATATCCTTTAGAGCACTTTCTTCTCCTCTCTTTTTTTATAAAAGCAATTACACATTTTGGGCTTTATTACTCCTACATTTCTTATTACTTTCTATGCTAGAAACACAATGTGATATTTATAAATATGATTCTTATTTATTTCATTTATGAGAATAGGCTCAAGTTACCTCCATTTCAATATAAAGGCCTCAAGATCATCCTTTGTTATAGCTGAGTAGTATCCTGTTGTATAAAAACACCACATCTTTTTCAATCCACTCTGCAGTTGATGTGCATTTTGGTTGTTTCCAAGATTTATCTATTACGAATTGTGCTGCTAGGAACATGGGGGCACATATATCACTGTGATATTACTTTTTCAGACTTTCTTGGAGAATACCCATGAGGGGAATAGGAATGGAACTTCCAATCCTAGACCTCTGAGAAACTACCATAGTGATTTCCATAGTGGATGCCCCAGTCTGCACTTTCACCAACAGTGAAGCAGTGTTCCTTTTTCCATACAGCCTGGCCAACATTTGTTATGAGTCATTTTCTTGATGGCAGCTATTCTTTCCAGAGTGAGATGAAATCTCAATGCTGATTTAATTTGCATTTCACAAATGACCAGTGATGGTGAACATTTTTTCATGTTTTTTTTTCTTGCATTTTTTATATCTTCTTCTGAGAACTGTGTATTCATCTCAGATGCCCATTTTTGGAGAGGATCTTTGAATTTGGGGAGCGTGATGCATTTCAATTGTTCTGGATATAAGTCCTTTGTTTGAAGGGTTGCTGCTTAAAATTCGTTCCCATTCTGTGGGTTTTCTTTTCACTCCACTGATGATTTCTTTTGAAGTGCAAACACATTTCAGTAATATGAGATCCCACCTGTTGATACTTTTAAGTGTTTCCCATGCAGTTTGTGTTTTGTTCATGAATTCCCTGCCTACCCCTAGGTTTCCAAGACTTCTACTTACCTTGTCTTCCAGTAGATTTAGTGTTTCTGTTTTAATATTTAGGTCTTTGATCCATTTAGACTTTAGTTGTGTGCATGGTGAAAGGCATGGATCTAGTTTCAGTTTTCAGCATGTGGAGAGACAATATTTCCAGAACCATTTATTTAAAAGTCTATGCTTCTTCCAGTGAACATGTTTGGCCCTTTTGTCAAATATCAGGTGGCTGAGTGTCTTTGCAGTTGTGCTTACATTTTCTAATCTGTTCCATTGATCCTCAGGTTTATTTCTTTGCTAGTAGCCTGCTGATTTTATCACTGTGGCTTTGCAGTATAGTTTCAAGTCAGGAATTGAAATGCCTCTTATCTTGCCTTTGTTGCCCAGAATTGCCTTTGCTATTCAAGGTTTCTTCTGTTACCAAGTGAATTTTAAGGCTGTTTTCTCTAGATCTGTGAGGTACATTAATGGTATTTTGATTGGGATTGCATTGAATCTGTATAACAGTTTTTTGTAATATTGCCATTTTTGCAATATTGGTTCTTCCTAACCAAGAGCAAGGAGAATCCTTTCATTGTCTAATATCTTCTTCAATCTCCATTCTTAGCATTAATTTTCTCCATTAATTTTCAGCCTATAGGTCTTTTACATTCTTAGGTTGATTCCTAAGTATTTCATTTTTTTAGATGCAGTTGTAAAGGGCGATATTTCCACAATTTCTCTCTCAGTGAGTTTTCTGTTGTGTACAGGAGCGCTAATGATTTTTGAGCACTGGCTTTGTATGCAGCTATACTGCTGAATTTGTTTATTACATCTAGTAGTCTTTTAATGGAGTTTTTTGGATCTGCTACATAGAGTATCATGTCATCTGAAAAATGTGATAATTTAACTTCTTCCTTTATCTTTATTCCTTTTATATCTCTCTTTTCTGTTTATCTTGGCTAGTATTTCCAAAACTATATTGAACAGAAGTAGTGATAGTGTACATCCTTTTCTTGTTCCTGATTTTAAAGTGAAAGCTTTCATTTTTTTGCCCATTTAGTATAATATTGGCTGTTGTTTTGTCATAGATAGCCTTTATAAGATTGAGGTAGACATCATGTATTCTGAGTTGCTGAAGGGTTTTTATCATGAATGTGTGTCTGACAAAGGACTTATATCCATAACATATAAACAACTGAAAAAAACCAAGCTCCCCAAGTTTAAAGACTGTCTCCAAAAATGGGCATCTGAGATGAACACACAGTTCTCACATGAAGATATACAAATGGCAAATAAATACATGAAGAAATGTTCACCATCACTGGTAATTCAAGAAACATGAATTAAAACAGCACTGAGGGAAGAAGACAAGATGACTGATCAGTGAGCAACAAAATACAGAGCCTCCTAGGAGAAACAACTCATATGCCAGAATAAAACACCCTAGAGAGATCCAGACAGAAGCAGATGGATCCTCTTGACACAAGAAGGAATTAAAATGTAAAAAAGCTCATCAAATACATCAGGACTACAACTGAAACAGGTAGAAATTACAGGACACAGTGTTTACATTTGCAGCGACTCACCAAGTTTGCAATGACCTGACTTCACAGTGGCCAGCAGAGCTGTCCAAACTTGTTGCTGCCACTAGTCAAGGGAAGCAGAGCAGAGCTGAAGTTGGGGGTTGGTGAGCCCAATGGAGAGTGGAAATGGGAAAGGGACTTTCATTAATCCATGTTCAGCACTTGGATTGGGACATCCCAACACAGGGAGGGTGCAAAGAAATGGGTGACATGTTGGAATCTTGCAGGAGGGCCTGAACTGGGAGCCACAGTGACTTCAGTTGCTTCTTCCCTCCCCAAAGCAAGTTCATGGGATTTGCTTGGACTGGGTTGTGCCAGGGAATCGATTCCCTGCGCCTAGCAAGCACTAACCAGGGGAAGGTCTCTGCAGTTTGGCTGCCCTGGTGAAGAGGGGCAGGCATAGGCAGCAGTGGCTTGCACCTCACTTATAAGATGAGTCAGGATAGGGCAGAGGTCTCTCACCAGTGTGCTTAGGAGGAAGCATGGCCAACAGGGAAGGTGGTTGGGATATGCACTGTAACCTGTGTGGGGGAAGACAGGACCATGACAGGAGAGTGAGGCAGGAGAAGGCCCCCAGACCAGAACCCTGAGAGCCCTGATCCAGCAGAGGGAAAAACAAGAGAGACTGAGGATGGCAAGCATGCAAAAGCAGACATGGCTTCAATGGACATTAATATATATCTTCATGACCTTGTAGACGAGCTCAAATCTGAAATATTAAATCAGGTAAAGCAAAATATGAGTAGAATAATAAAAGAAATGCTCTCAGGGAGCATCTCTCAGAAAGATACAGATGGAAGAAGGGAGGAACACAAAAAGGAGAGAAACATTTGATAAAGAATATAAAGAAAATATAGACTAAATGAAGTAGATTCAATGAGACTACCAGGAAATTAAAAACTCCATTGAAAGCTGGCAAAACATCTTAAAAGAAACTAATGATAGACTATTAAGACTTGAAGAAAAGTTTGCAATGTGTGATCATGAAAGGAAAGATATCTTAAAAATAACAAGGAAACAGGCAGTAGCAATACAAAGGCTAGAAGATGTCAAGAGAATCTACAATTTAAGAATAAGAAATGCAAACAAAAAAGCAGGAATACATACAGGCAAATTACAAAAGCTATTCACAGAAAAAATTAAGGAAAACTTCCCAAGCATGGGAAAAGAAAATGACATTTGGTTATGTGAGGCATACAGAACTCCAATCACCTACAACCAAAACAGATCTACACCCAGACCTATAATAATCAAGATACCAGAAATTCAATATAAAAACAGAATATTAAAAGCTGTCAGAGAAAAGAAACAGATTACCTATAAAGGTAAGGCCACCAGGATCATGCCTGACTTCGTGACACAGACCATCAGACCAAGAAGCGCTTGGAGCAAAATATTACAAGCCCTGAAAGAAAATAACCTCCAGCCCAGATTGATGTACCCTGCAAAACTGTCACTAGAAATTAATGGAGAAATAAGATGCTTCCATGACAAAGAGGAACTGGGGGAGTTTGTGACCACCAATCAAACCCTACTGAGAATACTGAAGGACATTCTAGAGAGAGAGAAAAAAACCCAGGATTTTAGGAACAGTGGCAGAAAGGCCTCAATGAGTGGGGCAGTAGAATGAAGGAAAAAACTAGACAAAGACGGGAAAATAGCATAGCAGAAATGAGGCAGAGAAGGATAACTAGAATCTCTAACATAGATGGCCTTGATACACTATGTTGTTAATAGTGCACCAGGATTTAAAACCCACATTACTCACACTATTCTGCTTAGATGTATTCTATTCTGTTCCAGTCATTCTACCTGTACTAGATTTGAGGGTACAAACAGTAATCCAAAAAATAACAGGATATAGTATGGTAATCATCCTTAATTTCCTATTAAGTCAATCTAAATCTCTGTAAAACCTACACTGTTTTACCATAACTGATTGTAATCAAATCTGACTTGTTAGATCACTGTTTTGTATTTATAGATTTTATTCAAAGCTGATTGATAGTATCAAGTTTGAGAGTATAGGGAACTGCACTTAAGATGACAAGATTCACTAGAATATCTACTCTGGCTTGATTATTACTTGCCTTTGAAGTTTTGTATTGTCTACAATGTTTTATTTTTTACTAATATTGTTATGTACTGCTATATTCAATTATACTGGTATATTCATTTATGCCTGATGATATAGGCAATTCTATTGAAGATAATAAGAAACAATACAGCAATCATTGTAGATCACCTTGTACTGTGGTTTTATATGACTCTGGTTTCATGTTTTTATAGGAATTTATTTTGTTTTGTCTTGCTATGTTTTGTTTTTCCCTCTAATACAGAAAGGATAGAAATACATGTAGAGACTCATGTATGCATAGCTGTTTACACACTCACAGTTTGACTATCCACTTTGTATGCTTTTATTTTGTAACTTGAACAACTATTTCTAATAGGACAATATGTAATTTATCAAGTAGTGATTTCCTATTGTTTATCATTTTTCTGAAATTCTGTTTGATCTCTTTGCTTTACATGCTTTTTTTCTCTTTAAATAAAAAAAACAGCATTGAAAAATCATCTCACTTCAGAAAGAATAGCTTCCATCAAGAGATCAACCAATAGGAAATGTTGTCTGGGAAAAAGGAACACTTCTCCACTGTTGGTGGGGACGTAGACTGTGTGCAGCCACTATGCAAATCAGTATGGAGATTTCTCATAAGCCTAGGATTGGAAGTTCCATTCAATCCAGCTATTCACCTCCTGGGTATTTTCCCAGAAAAACTGAAAAGGCCATATCAGAGTGCTATATGTGCACCCATGTTTATATAAGCACAATTTGTAGTAGCTAAATCTTGGAAACAACCAAAATGCCCATCAACCAGAGAGTGGATGAAAAAGATGTGGTATTTTTATAGAATGGAATATTACTCAGCTATAAAAAGGATGATCTTGAGGCCTTCATAGGTAAATGGAGACAACTTGACATTATCCTAATAAGTGAAATAAATAATAATCATATTTATAAATATCACATTTTGTCTCTAGTGTAAAATGTAATAAGAACTGTAGGAGTAATAAAACCCAAAATGTGTAATTACTGTTGTAAAAAAGAGAGGAAAAAAGATCTAAAGGATATAATTACATGTATGTTTAAGTGTGTAGGATTGATAACCATATTATTAAGTTTTTGTCAGATCATTGAAAGAACTATTTGCAGTCTCACTGTTTGAATGTCCTCTTTGTTTGCTTTAATTTTGTAACTTGAACAACTGTATCTAAGAGTACAATATTTAATTTATCAAGTAGGAATTTATTGCTGGTTTTTTTTAATTCTGTATTATTTCTACTCTTTTTCTATGTTGCTTTTTCTTTTTAAATAAAATTTTTTAAAAGTAAAGAATTTCAAAAAAATCACAGTAAGAAATCATTAGTTGATAACTTATATATTGTTATTTAGAAGTAGTTGTTCAAACTTAAATGTAGTTGTTTAAAGCTAAAAATGTGCACAGAAACACAATGACAGTACAAACTATTCTGTTTGATAAATTAACACAAACTTAGTAGTATGGTTATCTATCTTGCACATTTAAACATACATACTGTTATATTTTTAGAGCACTTCCTTTACCTTTCATTATTACAATATCTATTATATATTTTGGATCTTATTACTCTTTCACTTTTTATAATTATTTTTATATTAGAGAGATGATCTAATCTTTACAAATGTGAGTCTGATTTATTTCATTTATGAAGATTGCTTCAGTTGCTTCCATTTACCTATAAAAGCCTCAAGATCATCATTTTTTAGAGCTGCGTAATATTTCATTGTCTAAAATTACCACAACCTTTTCATCCATTCTGTGTTTGATGGGCATTTAAGTTGTTTCCAAGATTTAGCTATTACAAATTCTGTTGCTAGAAAAATGGGTGCACATATATCACTGTGATAAGACATTTTCAATTTTTTCTCAGAAAACACCCAGGAGAGGAATAGCTGAAGTGAATGGAACTTCCAATCCTAGTTTTTTTGAGGAATCTCCATACTGATTTCCACACTGGCTGCACCAGTCTACATCCCCACCAACAGTGGAGAGGTGTTCATTTTTCCCAAGAGCCTCTCTGATATTTGTTACCAATTGATAACAAATCTCTTTTAATTTTGGCGGGTTGATGTTTTTCAATTTGTTATATGTTGTGGATATTAATTTTATTACTGTAGCTTTGTAGTATAATTTCAAGTCAGGATTTACAATACCTCCTGCCTGCCTTTGCTGCCTAGAATCACCTTTTCTATTCTAGGTTTCCAAATGAATATTAGGAATGTTTTCTCTAGATTGGTAAGGTATGTTGATGGTATTTTGATTGAGATTGCATTAAATCTATACCATAGTTTTGGAAGTATGGCCACGTTCAGTGTTGGTTGTTCATAAACAAGGCATACAATATTCTTCCATTTAATAATATCCTTTTCAAATCTCCTTTTTTTGAGTAGTATAATTTTCTTCATTTAGGTCTCTTACATTCTTGGTTAGGTTGATTTCTAAGTATTTCATTTTTTAGATGCTATTGTGAATAGTGATATTCTCACAATTTCTCTATTGGTGAGATTATTGTTTGTGTACAGGAAGGCTATTGAGTTTTGAGTGGTGACTTTGTATGCAGCTATACTGCTGAATTTATTGCTTCCAGTGGTCTTTAATGGAGTTTTTGGTCTTCTATGTTGAATATCATGTCATCTAAAAATACTGATAATTTAAATTTTTTTCCCATCTTTATTCCTTGTATTTCTCTCTGTTGTCTGATTGCTTTAGCTAATACTTCAAGAACTATATTGAATAGGAATGGTGATAGTGGACATCCTTGTCTTGTTCCTGATTGGAGAGTGAGAGCTTCAAGTTTTGTCCATGTAGTGTAATGTTGACTGTTGGTTTGTTATAGATGGTCCTTATCAGATTAGGGTATATACCATCTATTCCAAGTTTCTGTAGGGTATCTACCATGAACAAGTGTTTGACTATATGAAACCCTTTTTCTGCATCTATTGAGATGATCATGTGATTTTTGTTTTTACTCTGTTGATGTAGCATATTACATTTATTGATTTGCATATGTTAAACAATCCCTGCATTCCTGGAATAAATCCCATTTGTTCATGATGTTCAATCTTCTTGATGATTTGCTGCATTCTATTTGCCAGTATTTTATTGAAAATCTGCATCAATATTCATTAGTGAGATTGGCCTATAGTTCTCATTTTTGGGTTGTGTCTTTTTCTGGTTTTGGTGTCAGAGTGATACTTGCCTCTAGTAATGGGTTGGGAATGATTGCTTCCCTTTCAATAGCATTGAAGAGCTTCATGAGGGTTGGCATTACATATTTTGTAAATTTCTTGTAGAATTAGACCATGAATCCATCATGACCTGGGCTTTTCTTGTTGGTATGTTTTTTTAATCATATTTTTTATTTCAGTAGCTGATATTGAGTTATTCAAAACTGTTATATCTTCTTGATTGAGTTTTGTAATTCATACATTTCTAGAAATCTGTCATTTCCTCTGTGTTTTCCACCCTATGTGACTAAAGATTTTCAAAGTAGGTATTCCTGATCTTTTGAATTCCCATGGGATCACCTAAGTCCATTTGTTCACAGGTGTAATTCACTTCTGTTATTTCTTTGCTGACTTTTTGATCTATCTCTTTGTGACAGTGGGCTATTAAGTTCCTCTATTACAATTGTGTTCTTGTATATTTGATTTTTCATGTCCATTAGTATTTGTCTCATCTATGTCTCATGTTTCTCTCTTTTTGGTCTTTTTTGTGTAAATTTGAGTTTTTCTTTCTTTTTTTGAAAAGGTTGGCTACAGGTTTGTAAATTTTGTTTTTTTCTCTAAAAACACAGCTCTTTAATTCCTTAATTCTTTGTACTTTTTGTCTCAATTACATTAATTTCTGCTCCAATCTTTATAATTTCTTCTCTTGAGCTTTGGGTTTAACCTTCTACTCTTTTTGTAGATGCTTGAGATATAGCATTGGACTGTTTATTTGTGCTCATTCCATTTTCTTGACATGACAATTTATTGCTATGTATTTCTCTCTTAGGATCACTTTGTGTTCAACATGTTTCAGTAAGTTGTCTCTGCACTTTTATTGAACTGTAGGTATTGCTTAATTTTTTTATTTCACTTGTAACCCAATGATTGTTCAAGAGGGTGCTATTCAATTTTCATATTTTAGGTAGCTTTGCAGTTTCTTTGGCCATTAATTTTCAGCTTAAGTGCACAATGGCCACATAGAGTGCATGGGATGATTTCAATCCCTTTGCATTTACTTAAGAATGTTCTATAGGTTAATGTACGGTCTATTTTAGAGAATCTTTCATGTGCTGCTAAGAATAGGTATGCTGATGTAGTTGGGTGAAATATTTGCTAAACATCTCCTAAGGCCATTTGTTCCCTGGTTTGATTCAGTTCTGCTATTTCTTTGGTGACTTTTTGTCTAGTTGATCTATCTCTTTGTGACAATGGAGTATTAAGTTCCCCTATTCCAATTGTGTTCTTGCATATTTGGTTTTTCAGGTCCATTAGTATTTGTCTCATAAAGTTCAGTGTTCTTGTATTTGATGCATATGTATTTATAATTGTTCTTCCTCTTGAATTTTTCCACAGCCAAGTATATAGTGACATTCTTTATCACTTTTTATTGTCTTTGGTTTCAAGTTCACATTGTCATCAAGTAGAGTAGATACCCCTGTTTTTTTCTGGGTTCCTGTTGCATGAAATATTGTTTTCCATCTTTGTCTTTTAGTCTATTAATTTCCTTTTGAGTCAGATGTCATTTTGTATATAACATATGTTGGACCTTGTTTCTTGATCCATTCTGTCAACCTTTTTCTTTTAATTGGTGAATTGAGGCTATTTACACTGATGCATATTTCTGATATTTACTGGTTTAACTTTGTCATGTTATTTTCCTGTTGTTGTACTCCTGCATTTCACCCTTGATTAACTGCTGGCCCTGTTTGGTAGTTTCTTTCTGTTGTTGTTCTGGAAATTATAGTCATTTTTATCTTTATCTAGTATGTCTTTCAGTAAATACTCTTTCTAGGTTTGGTTTGATGGACACAAATTTCTTCAGTTGTTCTTTGTCATGGAAGTATCTTTTTACTTCATTAATTCTCCAAGAAAGTTTTTTTCCCAGGTTACATCAGTCTGGGGTGAAAGTTGTTTACTTTCTGGGATTGAAACACTTCCCTCCAAGCTCATCTTGACTTGGTTTGTGCTGCAAAGTCTTCCATGATTCTAATGGGTTTTCCTTGATAGATGAGTTGTGTTTTTTTCTCTAACAGATTTTCATATTCTGTTTTGTTACAGTATGTCTGGGATCTTTATTATTATATGCCTTAGTATAGATTTATTTTGCTTATGACTGTTTGACATTCTGTATATCTCACTTATCTGTATATGTGATACTTTTGCCATGTTTGAGAAATTTTTTGGTATTGCTTCTGTGAATAGTTTACCAATGTGATTCACATTGACTCCTGCATCTTTATTGATTCCTATTAGTCTTATATTGTTTTTCTTTGTATCATCTTGTAGCTGTCAAATTGTCATTATATGCTGCCTTGTTATTTTTAAAAATTCTGCCCTAGGGCAAACTGCTCAGGACCCCCTTCTGTCTCTCTTCAGGCAGAAGTTTTCTTTTAATAAATATATTCTACTCTACATTTCTGTTGTTCCTGAAATTCATTCTTCAATTTTAGATAACACAAACTCACAGACATAGTAGGTTGGGCATTTCATTCACCTATATCATTTGGAGGTCATCCACCAAGATCACAGAACAGAGGTGAGAGTTTGCTTTTGTTTCATAGATTCTGGACTGGGATGTGTTTAGATAACAAATTTTTGTGTTTCAAATTTTGCTTTGTCTTTGTAAGTTGTTTATAATTCATTGTGATAATTGATTGTTATTTGCCTATTGTTTTTAATTGCTTTGTCTCATATAGTTTTATTAAAATACTGTAAATCTAAGTGAAAACATGTGAAATGTATAAGTTATATGTTTCTTTAATGGTATATTATTAATTTATTCTTATACAAGTTAAATTTAAATTGGTTGCTAACATTACTGGTACTCCTTGCTTGACTGTATTTAGACCATAGCACTATTAGAGAAAAATATTAGAACATCTCTGACAGGCTTTAACATCAACTTATATAAAATGGTCCTCTTAAATGGAAATCTAGCACAGACTTAATAAATATACATGCCTAAAACAAAACAAAACAAAACAAGAAAACCAGGACTCCTTCCACCTTTTAAGCAGCACTAGGCTAGTGGCTGGTCTTAAGATTTGGAGGACAGGTTTCACTGGGACAGACTGGCTCTGATGCTCCTCTATACTCCAGAGGAAATGTCAGGCCTTTTCTGCTTCAGTTTCTCACCTTTGACTTTACCTCTGCTTATTTCTCATTTTTTACTTTCCTTATAGCATTGGAACATGTTCAACCCTTCCATGTTGAAAAAGAGTCAGTTTGTATTTCTCTGCAAGTGTGCGTGGCCTACCTATCCCCTAGAGCCAAAGTGGAATACAGAGGGAAGTATTAATTATGATGTTCTTTTGCAACTAAAATCATATTGTAAAAAAAGAGGAAAAATGGTTAGAGCTGCAGTATGTTAAAATTTTCTTTGCATTAAAAAATAATTCTTATCTATGATCCAGATATAATTATAATCCTTATGAGACCACTCCCATTCATAGGTCCCTTTCTCTCAGTGACTTAAAGCAAATTAAGCTAGAAGTAGGAAAATTTTAAGATGACCCTGATAAATACATTGAAGTCTTTAGAGGACTTAGGTATATAAACTAGACTGGAAAGATGTTGACTCTTAAATCAGGCATTGACTTCTAGTGAAAGACAGACAGCATTACAAGCTTCTATTGCCTTTGGAGATGAATATATATTGTTACTTTTAGAAGGCCAGAAGTTAGGCAGCCTGGGGAACTACCAGTTCCCACTGGAATACAAGAAGTTCCTATCCAAGACCCCAAGTGGCCTGCCAATAATACAGGAGATTGGAACAGGAGACATTTTCAATTGTGTATTCTTGAAATTCTAAAAAGGACAAAAGCCAAGCCTTCTAGTTATTTTAAATTACCAGCTATTTCTCAGGAAAAAGATGAAAACCCCTCTGACTTCTTAGATCATTTATCAGAGGCAATAATAAAACATATGTCTATAGACCCCAATTCACTAGAGGGACAAATTTTGCTTAAAGATGTGTTTATTACTCAGCCAGCTACAGACATTAGAAAGAAAGCTACAAAAGATAACCTTTGCTCCAGATACTTCACTTGATACTTTAGTAAAAGTTGCCTCCTCAGTATTTTATAACCATGATGAGACAGAGATCAAGGAGAGAAAGCAAAGAGACAAAAAAAGCCGCTGCTTTTGCTGCTGCTTTAAGAGAAACAGACCTAAGTCTGATTCTTGGGGCTCCAAGAAGAGCTCAAAGACAATTACCTGCTATCAATGCCACAAGCCAGGTCACCTTAAGAGGGACTGCACTCAGAAGCTCCCTAGGCCATGCCACAACTGCAAAGGTGATCACTGGAGATCAGACTGCCTACTGAGGCCAAGGCCTCAGGTTTCAGACCCTTCCTAACAGTTGGTCCAGCAGGACTAAAGGGCCCCAGAACACTCGCTGCCCTCTCCCTCTGGCCAGACTGTCATCTATATGGAGAAGCCAGAGTAATCACGACTACCTGGTAATTATGACTACTAGAGGAAAAAGAAACCAGCCTATTGCTGGATACTGGCCCAAACCTCTCGGTCCTTCTTTTCAATCCTGGTCTTCCTTCTAGTGGCCACACCTCAGTGAAAGGAGTCACTGGCCACTGGCGAGGAGGTAATTTGATACTTTTCACAACACTTAGGCTGTAACTGGGATGGTTTGAAGTCCAGTTCCCCTCTTGACAAGACATACTTTGTCATGTCTTAATACTGTGATATATACGCGCTGAGGTCAGGTACTCTACCTTCCCTTCATGGAGACAGAAATAAGTCCTAAAGTATGGGCAACTAAAGGCAAAATAGGTAAGGCAATAAGAGCTGCCCCAATACAGATACACCTCAGAGATTCTTCTACTTTTCCTCATCAGAGACAATATCCTTTAAGACCTGAAGTTAAGAGAGGATTAATACCTATACACAAGGCTTACTTAAGCTCTGTTATAGTCCATGCAATACTCCAATCCTGGGAATTCAAAAACCCAATGGGGAATGAAGGTTGGTACTGGACCTTGGATTGATAAATGAGGCAGTAGTACCCATTCATGCAGTGGTACCCAATCCATACACTCTGCTTTCTCAGATTACAGAAGATACAAGTTTGTTTTCAGTGTTAGATTTAAACGATGCCTTCTTTTGTATTCCTTTACATACAGATTCTCAGTTTCTTTTTGCTTTTAAAAATCCACAGGACCAAGCATCTGAATTTATGTGGACTGTGCTCCCCCAAAGGTTCAGAGATAGTCCACATCTTTTTAGACAAGCACTTTCCCATGACTTGCCATGGTTTAAGTTTTCCCAGGTCACAATCTTGCAATATGAGATGACATACTGTTATGTTACCCCTTAGAAGAGCTCTGTAACTAAGGCACATGTGCTCTGCTAAATTTTCAAGCAGACAGAGGTTATAACATCTCTAAGACACAACTTTGCTGTCTTCAGGTAAGACCTCTATCAACTTATAAAAGAGACCCAAAAGGCAGATACCCATATTTTATGCTGGGAACAAGCACTTCTGAGTGCCCCCAACCTGAGCCTACCCACAGGGTACCATTTTAATTTATGTGAAGATGAAAGGCAAGGCATGGCTTGGGGAATGCTTACACAAGATTGAGGACTTGCTCAACAGCTTATAGGGTATCTGAGTCATGAATTAGATATTGAACCTAAGGGATAGCCTGCTCAACCTCAAAGCCCTGGCAGCCATGGCTCTCTTATTGCCAGAGGCAAGCAAGCTGACTTTAGGCAAAGATCTCCTTGTTTATACACCTCACAATGTGGCAGGACTCCTTTCTTCTAAGGGAAGTCTATGGCTGTCTGATAACAGACTTCCTAAATACAAGGCTCTACTTCTGGAAGGATCAGCCATTCAAATAAAGACATGTTCTTCCTTAAATCCCAACAACTTCTTGCCAGAACAGGAGAAAGAAATTGAGATTTATAAACCTGACTGTGAACAGGTAATTCCTCATGAATATACAGCCAGAAAAGACTTATTAGACACCCCACTTACTGATACAGATTTAAGCCTCTTCTGTGATTGCAGCTCCTTTATGGAAAATGGAATAAGAAAGGCAGAACATGCAGTGTTAACTTTACACTATACTCTTGAAAGTACCTCACTTACACCTGGGACCAGTGCACAGCTAGCAGAGCTCAGAGCTCTGACCACAGCCTTACAACTCAGTAAGGGGAAAAAGGTCAATATTTATACTGATTCTAAGTATGCTTTCTTAATATCTCATGCTAATGTAACCATATAGAAAAATTACCTAACAATCAAAAGATCTCCTATAAAATATAATGAAATAAATGATCTTTTATTACAGGCTGTCCTTAAAAATTGGATGGCATTAGATGTTCTAACAGCAGCACAGGGAATTACTTGTGCAATTGTAAAAACTGAATGCCATTTATACCTTCTTGATTCTCCTGCTAATATCTCAATAGCTCTTCAAGTTATTAGATAACAAATTAACAGGTCAGGCTCTGGGATTCCCTGGACCTTGTCTTTCTCCTCCTTATGGAAAGCTATCACTAGTTCCTCATGGTGGAAATCTTTGTTAACTATACTCATAATTGTCTTATTAATTCACTCTTTGGCCCATGCATACTTAACTGTTTTTTTGGTTTTGTCTCCTCCAGACTTAAAGTTGCACATGTGCCCAAGATGAAAATGCCTGGTGTCTATTGAGGGCCTCTAGACAGGATCTCTGTGGAAGTACCTTTGACTGCCATTCAAATACTGCGACCCTGTTCAGACTGAAGCAGCGAGATTGGTCTTCTTCCCTTTTCCCCTCACAGCAGTTCAGGTTACTTTTTCAGAGGGGGGAATGTTACAGACAGTTGAGCCAGTTAGAAATATTATAGGCAGTCAGACAGGGCTAGGCCCTTTAAGAAGCTGGCACAGAGGACAAGATGTCTGATGACCTTGGAGGAGACACACACACCTCTTGCTGCAGGCCAGATCTCAAGACAAAGGATTAAAAAAATTCATCAACATCCTGGGGACTGATATTCTAATTAGTTCCCTCTCACCCTGGAGCCACTCTCCCATCCTCTAGGGTAAAGGTCACATCTCCAAGAATGCCTGCTTTCTATGTGACTTGCTTTCCCATTTGTCCCAAATGTAATCAATTTTACTTGAACTATTGATCTTATTGACTAACTATAGTTATGCCCCACCTTATGCCCATCTGTGAGTTCCCAGTCCTTCCCCACCTTAAACCCATGGTCTTACTCTATAAAAATCCTTTGAAAACCCACTTGGGACCCCCTCTGTCTCTCTTCAGATGGAAGTTTTCTCTCAATAAATATATTGTACTCTTCAAAAAATTTTAAAAAATAAAATAAAAGTTTTGCCTTTTCATGCTCACTAACTGCGATCCTGTCCTTAAATCTGAAATTCTATCCTCAGCTTCATTTGAAAATTTTTGTCAAGATTCAATAGAATTTTTTATCCTGGATATCTCTTTAAATTGTTTCATGCATTCTACTTCCTTTCTATATTGCTCATTCAAAGTTTCCAGCATTTTTTCAGGCTCCTGTACTTTTTTATGTATGTCTTCTCCAGCTATGCTGAGAAGGTCCTTTATTAAAGTTGTAATTTCTGTCTTTATGTGAGAAATTAGTTCAATCTGATTTCCATTATAGTTTCCTGGATTTGTTTAACTATTTTACTTGCTATCTTTTCAGAAATTTCAGTTGTATGCCTTTTATTTCCTGTATTTCAATGTCTCCTGTACTTGCTCCTGATAGACAAGATGTTTGAAATTGAATTTTGCTTTTTCATTTTGCCATTTTCACATATTGGATTAATATTTTGGCCATTTCAATAACACTAGTCTCAAATGTCTGTCATATGTGTCTTAGGTTCCTACTGTATGGTTGATGTTTGTCCAATTGCTGGGTCCCACATCAAAGTGGGAGGGGGTCATTCCTCCTGTATGGCCTGTTGGGTGAGTACTATATTCTTCCTAGGTTGACTAGCCTAGGAATATTGATTTAAGTCAACCCTTAATTCCTGCTGTTAATATGTCCTCAAGTTGTTACAGGCCACCAGATCCACCTGTCTTTGCCTCAGGTTGGACCCTATTTCTTCACTTGGGGGGTGACATAGCCTGTTTTGGTTTCCTTCATGTTGGGAGAGGCCTGGTTGGCACTCTGCTCAACCCACCTGGTAATCTAGTTATAGGAGAAAAACTCACCCACATTCTGGCCAGGATCACCAAGGTTCCATGCAAAAACTCAAATTCAGGCAATAAAGTATGAAAAGTGTGAAATCACTACAGACTCAGTGGAAACAGAAAAGATCATCAATACCTACATTGAAAACCTTTAGTCTCATAGGTTTGATGACACAGAAGTAATAGACCAATTGCTAGAAACATGAATTACCAAAGCTCAATCAAGAAGATGTAAAATTGCTATAAAACCCCATTTTATTTATTGAAATGAAAATGCAGTTAGAACCTCATCAACAAAGAAAAATACAGGTCCTCATGAATTCACAGCTGAATTCTACAAGAAATTCAAGGAAGACAATGCCAACAATTGTCAAACTTTTCAGTGAAACTGTAAGGGAAGCAATTCTCCCTAACTCATTCCTGGAAGCAAGTATTACCCTACTACCAAAACCTGAGAAAGACACAACCAATAAAGAGAACTACTGGCCAATCTTCATAATGAACATAGATGCAAAAATACTCAATAAAATATTGACAAACAGAATCCAGCAAGTCATCAAGAAGATTATACATCAAGACCAAGTGGGATTCATCCAAGGAATGCAGGGATGGTTCAACATATGCAAACCAATAATTGTAATACATAATATCAATAGAGCCAAAGATAAGAATCACAGGATCATCTCAATCAATGTAGAGATGATTGTCAAGCAGGCAAATGAGAAATAATATTTCAGGTAAAAGAAGAAATTACAAACATACTGAATGAATTTTTCAGCACATCTAAGTAAGATATAGACAAAAAAGAGGAACACAGAAAAATGGTGGAAACCTTGAATGAATGTAGAAAGGAATTATAATCACAATGATTGTTTGGGAGCAAGGTTTTCAAAATTTTTATAATTCTTAAAAAATAACTGCACAGAGAAATACTTCTCAAATGGTAGAGGAAGGAGCACAACATGTCTTGCCTCAATGAACCAAGTACACCACACACTGAGAAAAATTCACAAGCAACCACACAAGCCTCTGAAAGAACATCAAATATGATGAGAATTTAATATGGGAATAGGCTCATCCTTGTTCTGGCTACATCATGAAATTTCATGGGGACCTCCAGACTTGTTGCCATAAGAAAGATACATACAATTTAGAAGACACAGAGAGATACCATGTGCAGAAAGGTTGTAGCAACAGTAGTAATCAGTGGCATAAGCCAAAGGGCAACATGACAGCTTCCACATGTTGCAGTATTGGCTGAGACAAAAATAAAGCCAAGCACAATTTTCCAAAGACATCTGAAAGATAAGCTGGCCATAGAGAACTTTATTAAACTCCCAGTTATTTCCAGAAGTTTGAGTGCCTGTACACACACACACACACACACACACACACAGGAGAGACCAAAGAGAACCATGGTTAATATATCCACATGTCCTGAGGATACATGAGGACTTGCATATATGAAGTACAACCCAGCACAGATGTGTAAAGAGTCAATCAATGAACATGTGCTCTTGGTCACATAAGGCTCCTGAGCACAAGGTGGAGGCCTAGGTAATTTAAGTTTTGAACACTCAACCTCTGCTCCATCATTGATTCCCCTTAAGATATGCTGACTCAGGAATGGCTCCTAAGAAACCAAGGTTAATAATTAAGAACCAGAGGAAGAATGGGTTGGGGTCAGGGAAGAGGGAGGGAGGTAGGGAGAGGACAGATGAAGGAAAGAAATAAACAGCTTTAAGCTTAAAAGAGGTGGCAGGCATAAACAGAGACATCAGTGACTACAAACTGAAAAGTAGGTAAAATATACAAAACATATCCAGGCAGAGAACTGATAAAAACAAAGAATAATAGAGTCCACAGTAACACAAAAAAATACCAACATGTTTTACTTTATGAGTCTCATACTGAAAACTATTTCTATTCAGTAATGGAAAGGAAAAGGACAGCTCCCAATTATCTTGTTGTGTAAAGTCCCATATCATTTTCATTGCTTTGCTTATTTTGGTTTTATTCTGTTTTGATTTGTTTGATTTTACTATATCTGATGGCATAAGAAGGTATTTCAAAGATAACAAGGTATATTATGGCAGCCATTGTTGAAGTTCTATAAACTTGTTCTGTATCACTTTCACTGTTTTGTTTTTATTGAGTTTATTCTGTTTTATTTTGTTTGGTTTTCTTCACTTTAATAAAAAATAGACTAAGTTCATTTTTCTTCAAAATTCTATGATGAGTGTGATTCAACTACAAAAATGATACTGGAGTTTCTCAGTTAAGTTAATCATTTAAACCAGGAAAAGAACATCAATGTTTCAAATGTTTCAACAGTATCAGAGAGAAAAATAAGGGAAAACTAACAATATGACAGTTAACCTATGGTGGTTTGTATTTATTTGTTTACTTTCCCATTATAGGTATGAAAGGCACCCTTGTCACGATCTTTAACTTCAAAAAGCTTTAAAAAAAATGGAAAAGACCTAGGTAAGAGCCATTCAGGCAGCAAGAGAGGCAGGCTTACAGCTGAGGAGAGTTGAATGACACTCTGAGCCTAGAGAAGAGAAAGGCTGCTTCATACACAAGTGTCAACAAGATGTCTGGACAGAGTGACATCAGGAATGGCAATCAATGGTTGGATACTACTGACAAAAGCAGTTTTTTTTTTCTGAAACTGGGCCACATTAACAAGTGATTAGTATGCAAAAAGAGAAAAAACTTAAACAGATTGTAGAAAGGATGTCATCACCATGCTGTCCAAAGATCAGGGGATTTTGGCTTCCTATTACCAAGGGAGAGGCTGGAGTAATCATCTCATGGGGTTTCTCAGTTAAGCTGTGGTATGAGCTGTGGAAAAATGGGAGAAACACTACATAAATTGAACGTGGTGTTATTTTTGATACATTCTGTCAACTTGAGAAGTTTAGAAGTTTAACTAAGCATCTCAATAGGGAACCAGGGACCTCATTTTGCAAACAAGGAAGAGGAAGGAAAAGAGATTTTTTGGTGCCACTCCCATGCTGGAGGTGGGTGGTCTGTGCAAAATATAGGGGAGGAAATGATACTTGCCCTTTCACTTTTTTCTCCTTGCTGCCTTTTCTTTCTTCCACTGCCTTGAAATATTGCCCCATCTCTTAGAACCAGCTGATTATGGGCTGAAATCTCCGCAAATGTGAGCTAAATAAACCATTCCTTTTTTAATTTGGGGTGTTAGTTGTTTTGTCTCAGCAATGAGAGAAAAATAACCAAGATAGATGGCAAAAAAAAAAAAAAAAGCTTAAAGATGTTACAAACATGGAACAAAAAACTGGCAGGAAAGGAGTAAATACAAAGTACTCACCAATGTTTCTTACACAACACAAGAATTCTCAGAAGCACCAGGGGCACTATCACTGTCAAGATAGTCAAATTCATTGAAAGGCCATGTCCTGTGGTATTGAATATATACATGCACACCATATAAAACCTGCTACTGGTTCTACTCTACAATTATTTTCCTTAATTAACATATGACTGGGTAAATGCCACATAAATCACTCTGTTACAGTCACTTATTACCATTCTTATCCAAAGAAGGATTCTCTATCTTCCTTAAAATGTCTTGACTTTATGTCTTCCTCAGGTCTGAATTTTTTTTCCTGGAATTATTCATACTTTTCTCACTTCTTTAAGCTAAATCTGGAATCATCAAACTTTCCTCTGTCCTGCAAAAATACTCAAGGGCCACAAATTCACTTTAAAACTCTAGCCTCACTCCATAGGATGATATCTTGGTCTCAGTCTGCTGTGCCTCACTCGAAAAGACAGCCCAGATGCCTCTTCAGCTGCCACACCCAGGGTCACCCAAAGATACCATCTCCCATCAGCATGTGGAAGAATAATGTCATATTTAGTGTCAAGTTATTCCTGTGTGCTTTGCACCCACATCACAAAAATAGGCTTTGGGTAGAAACCCAAATCATGACAAGCCATCAATAGTTGATCAGCAAGAGGAGCTAGGAGTTAAGTAGTCAAAGCCCTGAAAGAGAATAACCTCCATCCCAGAGTGATGTACCCTGCAAAACTTTCACTAGAAGTTGATGGAGAAACATGTGCTTCCATGACAAAGAGGAACTGAGGGAGTTTGTGACCATCAATTCAACCCTATAGAGAATACCCAAGGACATTCTAAAGAGAAAGAAATAAAAATACCAGAATTTTAGGAACAGTGGCAGAAAGGCCTCAATGAGTGGGGCAAGCAGAAAAATGAAGGACAAGACTAGACAAACAATGGCAGAAAAACAGCATAGCAGAAATTAGGCAGAGAAGGATAACTGGAAACTTTAACATAGATGGCCTTGATATGCTAAATTGTTAATAGTTAACCAGGATTTAAAACCCACATTACTCACACTACTCTGCTTAGATGTGTCATATTCTGTTCCAGTCATTCTACTTGTACTAGATTTGAGGGCACAGAGAGTAATCCCCCCCAAAAAAACAGGATATAGTATGGTAATCATCCTTAATTTCCTATTAACTTAATCTAAAGCTGTATAAAACCTACACTGTTTTACCATGACTGATTGTAATTGAATCTGGTTTGTTGGATCATGGTTTTGTATTGATAGATTTTATTCAAAGCTGTCATGATTGATAGTATCAAGTCTGAGAGTATAGGCAACTGCACTTAAGATGACAAGATCCACTAGAATATCCACTATGGTTTGATTATTATCTGGCTTTGAAATTTTATACTGTCTACAATGTTTTATTTTTACTAATATTGCAATTTACTGCTATACTCAATTATACTGCTATATTCAGTTATACCATGATGATATAGACTTTCTAATGATGATAATAAGAACACAGTAATCCTTGTAGATCACCTTGTACTGTGGTTTTGTATGACTTTTTGGTTTCATGCTTTCATAGGAATTTGTTTTGTTTTGTCTTGATAAGTTTTGGTTTTCCTTCTAATACAGAAAGTATAGAAATACATGCAGAGATATATGCATGCATAGCTGTTTACACTCTCATTATTTGACTATCTAATTTGTGTGCTTTAATTTTGTAACTTGAGCAACTATTTCTAAGAGGACAATATGTAATTTATTAACTAGTTATTTCTTATTGTTTATCTTTTTTTTGGAATTCTGTATTGCCTCTATGCTTTACATGCTTTTGTTTCTCTTTAAATAAATTTTAAAAAATAGTTGATCAGAATCAAGGTTGGGACTATTGGACAGCCAGACCTCTACTCTCACTGCATAGAACAGAAAGAGAACTCAGAAAAGGACAAAATGCACAGCTTAGATACACAGATTCCCAGGTCAGTATGCAGTGACTTTTTTGTTCCTCCAGAAACTATTACCCAGCAGCACCACTCCCTCTTGTCCCCTTCCCTATACTAAATTTGAAGAGGGGAACAAGAAGTGGCATGACATGAACAGAACAATTTCAGAGGAAAGGGCTAAACTGACCTTGTCTCTGAAGACGCATCTTTACTGCACCCAAGAGACTCAAAACAAAATGGGGTCAGGTGTCTTTCATGAGGTTGTAGGCTGTTTCCTTGAAACCTTCATATGGATTGAGTAAATCACAGATCTTCTGAGCCCTATTCCCACTCTTTGGAGATGGCACACAAGATTTGTTTTGGTAACTCAGGAAACTTAATCCATTAAAACCTACATGTAGGAAACCTTTTGGAGTCTTTCCAGAGTGCAATTCACAGCCAGCTCTCACCTGTATGTCAAAGGGATCTGGGGAAGAAAGGAATAAGAACAAGAGGGTACATAAAGAAAATAAGAGCAATGATATGAGAATTTAAAGGGTGGATCAGGAACTAGTGTAAAAAGATTTTATGTGGATGTGATGATAAACTAAAGATATACACAATTAGAAACAAAGGGAGGAAAAATGCTAAGGATTAAAAATGGGATCAATAAAAGATAAATATCTTCAGTTAACAAGAGCTTGACTTGAGCACAGTTTGGAGAAGTGATTGGTGAGCTCCATATCATAATCTATAGGGGGTGGGAGGAACTGTTTTGAAGGAAATAGAAGTACATTTCATGATGCATAAAATTGGTCACCATGGTTGTTACACTGTGAATGTAGACCTTTGGAGATATTGAAGAGCTGTATTTGCAGGAATTCAATGACACAGTCAGATAACTGTGTACCTCTGGATTGTGGAACACAGACTGAGATGGCAATAGAAAGTTCAGATAAAATTATCCCTGAAATAGCAAAAGCCTGGAAATTTTTCATAAATGTTTGGAATATACCCTCACAGATTTATACATGCAGGCTTTTATCTTGGGATGGGATAAAAGATCAGTCCAAGAAAGGAATATGAACTATTTACCATAAATAGAACCCTCAAGAAATTTTACTTGAGTTGATTACTTTACACTTACATTTGACCTGTAATTGACTAGCTCGGTCTTGAACCTCCTACAGTTATTTCAGAAAAGTAGGTATGAAAGAACAGCTGAAGATCTACCAATTCTTCATTGCTGAAGTTGCCCCTGGACCAGTCATGAAGGAAAATTATCATGCCTGATTCACTGTCCCAACCATGAGTCTACAACTCATCTAGTTAAGGAGAGCCATGATTTTGTGCCCATGATTGGGTGGCATAGGATGAGATCTGCATTAGGTAAAATGAAATGTGTTCCTGGATCACTACAGAAGGATGTCAAGTAGTACAAGGAAACTAAAAGAGGAAAGAAAGGAGAAAAAGAAGAGAGAAAATGAACCAGTCACCAGAGGAAGAAGCCTAATGGTCAGCTTAGCAACATTTTCCTTAAAAAAGACCCCCTGCTCTAACAGGATCCTCAAGAAAAAATAGACTACACCTGGAGACAGGGTGCTCAAACTCCAAGCCTTCCAATATTCTAAGTAATTTATCTTGAGAAAGCTTGCAACATTCCACCCAGATCGAATCAACTGAAAAACTGATTTTCACTACTACTGCCTGCAAGGAGAATATCCAGTAATACAAACTGTAGAAACAGCATGTCATCTATAGGTATCTCCTTTCCTCATTTGTGTCTGATCTCTTGAAAGGTGCCCTTTCTATATGGACGTAACTTTCTTCTATCAGAAGTGGACCTCCTCCACCAGTTACTGATGACAGCCAAGGAAGTCTGAAGCTTCCCTCAACCTTGGGCCTCCTACACAACCTCTGGTTTTCCCTCTATGTTGATCTGGTTATTCTCTCCTCATTGGAATTGAACTGCACTTCTCTCCACTAATCTCCATGCTATTTACAGCACTACATCAACCTTACTTGGAACAAGTGACATATGACATGTAAAAGTTGCTTTTCATTTTTATGAATCTTGTGCATCTATAAAATGAGAAGAGGAACTTCATACTTTTCTTTGGTCATTCTTGCTTTAACAGATTGCAGTTTTCAGTTTTCCTACTTAGCTATGCCTCTCAACTCCATCATGCACCCTCTTCTGGTCACTATATCTTACTAGCTTTTGAATAGCTTATGAGTCTTCTCTTTGCCATTTTACCCCTTCTTCTACCACCTTTCTCATGTCTTAATTCTCACTTTTTTTAATTCATGTATTTTTACTTTCATTTTGCAGCCTCTTTGAGTATACATGACTATAGCATGAGTAAGCCCCACTGTTGAATTTAATCCATATATTCTATCACCAGAATAGCAACTCATCTGTAATTCATACTAAGTATCTGACTAGATTTTATACAAACATAGACACATAGATTATCAGTATAGTTTCACTTATCAATATATTTCAAACAAAAGAAGTATACTTAAACAGAGAACTAAAAGGCATTGTGATATTTTCCATTTTAGTATACAGAATCCTATATACAAATATATTTAAAAAATGTTTTCCAGAGAAGTACTGTAGTTTCCCAGTTACATTATGACTCCCTGGATTGTCCATAATGTAAATTTTTAGATGAGTAACCTGCACTAACTTCTGTGCAGTGTGCAATGGTGAATAACAAGAGGTTGCCTATGGACAGAGATCATAAACTCCACACATAAGTTAAATTTTTTGAGGTGAGAAAATACACTCTTTCCCAAATTCACTAATGATGTTTCTGAATATTCAAGTTAATTTATCATGAAACATCCTTGGTTGTTAGCAATCCTGACCACTTACTATGCATGAACAAGTGAAATCAAAATGATTTTGAGGCCCAGGCAATGCTTCTATTTTTATAGTATCCCCAAATAATATTCACTGAATACAGGGGTGGGCATACTTTAAAATCACATTTGTGAGACTCAAATTCTCTCCGTGAATAAGCGACACTTGATAACTGTGCAGGGAGAGAACCAGGCCCCCATAGGAGGAGATCCTCAGCCAGATATCAGCACCATGCATCAGCCACTGCAGGTGTGGGGAGAGCCAGACCCAAGCCTACACTCACAGTTTTACTTTTATTGTTTCTATTCTGTTCTGTTTAATTTTTACTATGTCCAAAGGTGGTATCAGCAGCTATTTTGAAGACAACAAAGGCATTGTGGTAACTTATGTTGATTACATAAGGTTTGGAAGTCATGTATCACTTATTCTGGTTTATTTAGATTGATTTTATTCTGTTTTATTTTCCTTGGTTATTTCCTCTTTAAAAAAAAATTAAAATCACATTTGTGGCTCTTTTTTAGCTTGCTTATTTTATTGTATATACTTACTGTGTAAAACACAATGTTTTAATAAACAAGTGCCTTGCTCAAACTTACTGGTGTTAATAAGTTTGAAAGAAACTTACAATAAACTGTTCCTACTATAGCCATAATTATCTGCCAGACTCCATGAGCTACAAACACCTTAAAGAACAGTATGAAACTTAAATCTTCAAATCATTTACCAGCACCAGCCTTCAGTTTGTCAATGGTGAGCTCTCATTTTGAGGCTTTAGGAAGTGATAGCAGGTACAGTATCTGCTATCACATATTTTTCTCTTCTCCATGGTTCTACAGGAGGAGCACAGTTCTCCTGAGCTCTGCACTGTGGGATGTAAGATGCTGAAACAATGAGACAGCTTCAGGTTCAGTCATTTCAGATATTCCATTTGATCTTCTTGCTCTGCACAACTGGCCTGAGTTTGCCTAATAAACCACTCTGTGATGTGCAATTTTTAAGCTTTGTTTAGAACTACCACATAACCTTGCTATACTGGCTAGTTTTATAGAGTGACTGGTGGTATTGTTCCTTTCCTGCTAAGATAAGAACCTAATATCATAAAATAACATAAGATAGATGGATCAAATTATCAAAGGCTTAATTTTTTGCCTGTATAACATGGGTGATCTGACTAGGGTGAAACAATAGATGGAGTGATAACACTCACCATTGTGTGTGAATGTGTGTGTTGAATTCCTAACCCTCACAACAGTAGGATTAAGTTGTACATGAAAAGGAAGTGACTGACAAATGTAATACTAACGGTGGGGCCCTGATCCAATTGGGTAAGCATCCTTATAGTAATTTGTAATAGACACTGGCCATACCTCAGAGCAAAAGCCTGCAATCCCATTGTAATCCCATCACTTTGGAGGCAGAGGCAGGAGGATCACAAATTGAAGCCCAGCTTGGGTAACTAAATGAGGACATTTTTCAAAGTAAAAAAAAAATTGCAGAGAATTTGAAATGTAACTCAGTGGGAAAGTACCATAAAAAATTAAAAGTGAACACCAAAGAACTGTTGTTTACTCAATATTCCTCTTCTCTCTCTCCCTTTTCTGTGTGTGGGTTTACTTGTGTGTGAATCCATGCACCCATCAAAGAAAGGTCATGTCAGCACACTGTAACCAGCCACCTGTCTATGGTCCAAGAAGATTGCCCTTGTGAGAAATTGAATGTGCCAGAACATTGATCATAAACTCCCACTTATTATAACTGAAAAGATGAATTTTTGTGTTTCAAACCACCCCACTAACTTACTGTATTGTTTCATAGCATCCTGATCAGACTAATGACACTCACCTGACTCAGGTGGGGAAAACCCCATCTGAGTCTGCCCAGCTGAGGGGCTGCCCCTGTGCATCAGGGAACAGAGGAAGGGGGGGGGTTGGGAGGAGGAAGATAAGATGAAGGGGAGGGCACAAGGTAGAATCTGAGAGCAGCTTGCTAGAGGGGAACAAGGTGGGGAGACATAGTTCTCTTTCCTAAATTCACTAATGAGATAATCAGAGGAAAAAGTGAAAAATGAGAGAAAAAAGTATTCAGGAAAAATTCTGTCTCAAGAGAATGACCAGAGTAGTAACACCCTTGCCCTTGCTGAAATAAGACCATCCAGTCAGTCAGCCAGGTACTCAGAAACCTGCTGTCTCTGAAAACTTGACTCCTTTAACTTCTGCGGTCATCACATCAACTCTCTCCACTTCTGGAATCTGCTTTTTTTCTCTAGTCTCACTGACATTCTGCTTTCATCATGGGTGACTCAGTTCATAATCACAGCACCATAACTCAATATCACAGATACATCTCAGCTCTCTACTTGAGAGTTGCTACAGCAAATGTGAACATTCCAGGCACAGTGGCACATGACTGTAATCCCAGCCCACTGAAGGCAGTGGCAGGAGGATTGCTGTGACTCAGTTTCAAAAAAATGTTAACTTGACCACATTGGTCTCCTTCTTAAAATACTTTAATTGCCTTCATGAAAATAACCCAAAATCCTAAGTATATCACTTTTATATCCAAAGCCTTTTGTATATTAACCTCCCAAAGGGCAGGGGAAATTTGGTATAGAAAGAGAAACTGGAAGACTATTTGTGCTGATGAATATTTATAGGTGTAAGGATCTGAAATTTATATAAAATGCTATAGGGAAAAAAGAAATGTGTTATATAGGACCTCTCAATAACCCAAATCCTAAAAGGGGAATCTGAGAAGAATAGGGTGCACTGCATTATCACCCAGTCAGAGTAGACAGTCTCAGCTACCTAGGGGGGGCCTAGCATTCTTCCTCTCCCACCAATTTCCCTGAGCCCCTTCCTGGATGCCACAGGCACCTCCATGTTCACTTTTGCCTGGGCTCTTCTGTGACCCTCCCTTGAATCCACTCCAAGGGGTGCGTTTGTCCCCTGGCAGATGGAGCTTCTCCCAGGACTTTGACATCATCCTTCATCCCACCATCCCATACTGTGATCTGTCACTCCATTCCCACAGTCAGAAACCCCATCCACTGCCTACCTCCCTCTCAGAGAAGCCCCACTGCATCGCACAACCTCATGCTGCTCTCAGGACTTTTCATTTTCCCTTCAGCTCTGCTTCATCTTTCTTTCCCAGTTGTGTCTCTAATCTGTTTCCTCCTCTATCCCAGCTACAATAGTGGAAAGGGCCCAGCCAGACCACTGGGATGCCTAGCCAGAGCACTTGCTGTACCCCATGAAGTAACTGGATTGGAAGAACTTGATAATTTCTAAATCTATTTCAGGTTTAACATTCTTTAATTTGGTCTGTGTTCTTTTGCTTTTCATACATAGAACATTTTCTTTCTCTTTTCTGCCTCCATGCCCTCATTTCTTATTTCTTCCATGTGTTTTCATATTGTTCTCACTTTTTATCTGGTTTCCATGGTTTTCCTTTCTATCTCACATCAATTCTACCTAAACTCCCATCCCATTCATGCTAAAGACCACTCATACTGTAAGTAAACTTTGAAACAAAAAAATTGTCCTATCACTCAAGCCCTAGATTTTTGTAAGTAAATATATAAACCAAAAATGACACATTTATATTGCAAGGTTTACTATAATAAAAAAAAATTGTCATGGATTTAGTTCAGTGGAATAATCCCCGCTCTGACATGTGCAAGATTGTTATTTAGATCCCTAATGGAGAAGAAAGAAAGAAAGAAAGAAAGAAAGAAAGAAAGAAAGAAAGAAAGAAAGAGAAAAAAGAAAGGAAAAAAGTAATTTTTTTAAACTACAAAACACAAGGATACTGGATGATTGCTTTGAAATTATAGATATATGCTTACAATGAACTCACAAGAATACAAAATCCACAAGAAACAAAATAAATAACTTGATGGAATAAAAAGGCAAAATGGAGATCTATAAGTTAAGATTCCTGGGACATTGTAAGAATTTTTCTCCCAGGATTTTAGTCTTCAATATGTACATCATAAATGTGCAAAGTCAAAGAGATCTTCCATTAGACATTGATAATACTTGTTGAGAAAAATGCCATCCAAGTAGACAAAAAATTTTTAAGTATCTTGTGATCAACTTACACTTTGATCAGATTTTTTGAAATAATCCTTTCCAAAAATTTTAATTGCAAATCAGTCCTTAGATGAATTTTGTTCTGACCCGCAGGTAAGTCAGAGAAGACCCTAGAGAGGGTGTGGGGATGAAGGAACAAGAAACACGAGAAATGGAGACAAGTCAGATGCTCTGATCAAGTCTCGTTTATTAAGGCGAGGTGCGCCAATATATATGGTTAGGGAGCAAGGGAATCCTTTGTTAGGGAAGCGCGGGAAACCAGATCCCTTGAAGTCAGCAGGTTAGCAAGCAACGGTGGGAGGTCCCTTACCACGAGTTGTTGAGGGGACAGCCAGGGAAGGCTGAGAGATAGGAATTGATCTCTAAACAGAAGTTTAACCCTAGTGTTTAGCTCGGAAATGTGAGGATGGCTTATTATCTTAGAATGGAGGCCAGGTTTAGGTCTCCACAGGTCCCCCTTTTCTCTAAAAATTAATAGCCAGGCTGATATATCCCTGAGGAGACAGTACCTGTCTTGGATCAGGATGCCTTCACATGGGGCCAACTCGATCCTTACCCATCATTGGAAAACAGAGCAGTGTGAGGCTCTGTTCTAGTCTTAGGTGGTGGTTGGAGATGCGTGTGAGCTCCAGTTAACCAGCTCTGGCTGTCCAGTCTAGAGCACCAGGGTGAGGAGATTAGGGTAGTTTGCTTTGGGCATCAGCATAACAATAGGGCCTTTAGGGCTCTATGTAATATCCTCTGTCAGCCATCTCAAGCCTGTGGTAATGGACCTGTATGGCTTGCATTTTTATAGAATCTATCTGTTGTTTAACAAAAGCCATCAACTTATTTAAGAGGCAGGGTCCTAATGAGAGCAGGGCTAATAGACCAAGTAAGGGCCCAAGCAAGAGGAGGTAGAGCAACATTCCATTCCACTCACTCCAAAGAGGCTTTTCAAATAGCTCTTTTCTTCTTTTTACCAGATCTTTTTGTAACCCTTTAATCTTATCTCAACTATACCTGATTTATTTGCATAGAAACAACAGTGTTCCTGTAGAGCCAAGCAGATTCCTGTCTGTTCTGCTGTGAGGAGGTCTAACCCCCTCCTGTTTTGGAGAACTACCTCTGCCAGGGAGTCTAATTGATCTTGAATGTTAGGCATGAACATCATCAATTAACTGCTCGTAGAGCTTCATATGAGAATGTATAGCAACCCCTAGTCCTGTTGATCCTGTAGCTATAGCTCCTGAAATGCCTAGTCCCACCAACAGGGGAATGAATTGAACTGCCCTCTTTGTGAGGCCTGCAATGTAGTCAAGGCTGGGAACAGGAATGAGCTCATTTCCTGGTATAATATCTGTATCAGGTAGCAGGGTAGCCACCACACAACCCTGTCCAATTGACAGGTAGGAGCGTTAGAGTCATGTTTCCTCTGCAAATGAACACTTGTCCTTTTGGGAGAAAAAGGGAGGAGCTATAATTACTTATGCAGCCACAGTTGGTAAAGGTAATAAAACCAACATCAAAATCAGAGGTATCATTATCAAATTTTCCTTGAAGGCAGGTGGAATCTTTAAAACCCAAGGACTGTACTCTAAAGGGAGGGTTGGCATTACAGTTCTGCTTGTTGTTCATAGTGACAGAGAATGGGGTCATGTCTCAGGGGATAGCAAGGGGCCTAGGGGTGCCCAAGGTGATGCACAGCCAACATTTTTTGACTAATTCAGGATTGGAGGCATTCAGAGCTCTATGTGTGGCTGCCAGTATATCAGAAGTTTGAGTATCTAAATCTATTCCCCAAGACTTGGGGAGCACTAGAGGGTGATATTTGATGTTGGGGAACATTGCATCCCTAATTTGCTCTAGTCACTTTTGTGTCCATAACTGTCTGATCTTGTCTTGAGGTTTGCCTCCACCAGAGACATGAACTGGAGCAACCAGATTCCAGCACACCGTCTTACTAGGTGTATTAGGGCATGAGGCTTAGGCATACTTATGTGACCCAATGACTCTTGTGACAATACCCCAATCCCCACCAGAAGAGCCTGTATAGGTCCTCTGTTGAATGGCAGTGAAATAAGTTTTATTTTGCGCTCCAATGCACATTTGTGCAGATTGATAACAGGAGGAATGCATTTCATAATAGTACTTTGTGCATTCCTTAGGACAAGGTTTTAGTTCCTCTGGTTGCCCCCCACTGGAGGGAACAATAACAGGCTTTTTGTAATATACCCAGCTTTGGTGGTAGCCTCCACCTATAGAGTTGGAATATTGGACGTAGGCTAACCTATCACCACAATCCTGGGTGGAGGAGAAACTGCAGAGTATTGCCAAGACAGTAACCCCCTGGCAACTGCATGGAGTGCCAAACATCAGTTGTTGTAATTCTCTGGGGTTCACTGGAGCTCCAAGACCACCTTTTGTCATGGGCAACAGGGCCATCAGCATTCCCACTAGCAGGATCCAGGTTTTGCTGTCATTATCTGTGAAAAGAAGAAATCCTCTCAGGGGATTTCTTTTTCCCTGCAGTCATCTGTAAAGTCATCCTGTACTTGTTGAACTTGATCTATTTGCTTAAGTAAATGCTCTGGCAGCCAACATGCAGATTTCATTTGTTTGGAATAGATAAATACATACTGATCTCCGACCCCAGATAAGGACTGGGTCTGGGCTGTTCCAGACCCAGTTAGAGGATTAGTTAGAGGATCCTTCCATAACCCAGAAGAGAATTAGTTAGAGGATCCTTCCATAACACAGAAGCAAACTGTTTTTTTGTTTCTGTGTGCCAAAACTGGGTGGCAGCTGATTGTCCATTGGCATCCAGACTTAAAAAATTAAGAATGAATAGGGAGTGAGATAAAATATTCCTGGGTGATCCCTTGGTGGGGTAACATTCCCCCTTTTTAATTTTTTCAATAGTAAGTTTAATGGAGAAATGTGCCTTTCAACAATTCCCTGGCCTTGAGGGTTATAGGGTATGCCTGTAATATGTTGGATATTGAGATGTTTGCAAAATTGAGCAAAAGCAGAGCTGGTATAGCCTGGCCCATTGTCAGTTTTGAGCTGTTGTTGGCATCCTAAGACTGATATGGCAGTGAGCACATGGCTGATGACATGTTTGGTGGCCTCGCCTATTTGGAGGGAGGCATAAATGAAACCACTAAAGGTATCTATAGTCACATGGGCATATTTAAGGTTTCCAAACTGGGGTATATGGGTGACATCCATTTGCCACAATGCATTGGGCAGTAATTCCCTGGGATTGACTCCAAGGTGTGGAACAGGAAGATGTGTAGTGCAGGAGGGGCAATTTTTAACTATCTGTCTGGCTTGGTCTCTAGTAACCTTATGCATGAGTTGAAGGATCTGGGCACTGAGGTGGTGTAATTGGTGACTCTTGTGCTGTGACAACTTTATCATCAGGGGCAGTATTAATTAGTACATAGAGAGGGTTTTGAGTTTGAGTGGCTAGGTCAGCTTTGTGGTTACCCTCAGCAAGGGGTCCTGGTAACTTAGAATGGGCACGCAAGTGTCCAATAAAAAATGGATGGGACCTTTTGGAAATCAATCTTTGTATTTGTTGAAAAAGTTCTCCGGTAGTGGAGGCATGTCTAATTTGTCCAACTGTTTCCAAAAGGGGAACAGAATGTGCGATGTATGCACTATCAGTGTAAATATTAAGGGGTTTGGTATGAAAATCAGAGAGGACTGTGGTGACTGCATATAACTCTGTCAGTTGGGCAGACCTGCTTTGTGTTTGAAAGGTTATTATCTCATCTTGAATGATATCAGCAGCGATGCCGGTTGAAGAGCCATCAGTAAAAACCAACAAGGCATGTTTTAGTGGTTTAAATTTGGTGACAGCTGGGAAAACAAATGGATGTTCATTTATCAAAGTCAATAAGCTTGTCTGAGGGGTAATGGTTGTCTATGGTTTCTGTAAAGGATGTTAGAGCTGTAGACCAAAATTCAGTGGTTTGCATTAGCCAATTAATTTGTTTTTTAGTATAGGGCTGTATAATGACATCTGAGCCTTTTCCAAAGTAGCATCTTTCTTGTTTTTTGTCTAAAATTATGAGATCAGAAATGGCCTGACAGTATGTTTCAATCGCCCTTTTGGGTGTGGCAGGCAGATGGACTGACATTAAAGGTGCTGTCTGCCAGAGAGCAGTGGTTGCAGAAAGAGCAGTTTTACATATGATAAATTGTAGGGGTTTGTCATAATCCATGAAGGTAACAGGCTGAGATCTAATGGCCTGTTCATCAATATGTATGGTTTGTCTTTCTGCAGCTGTGAGCTCACAAAGGGAGGTGGGGTTAGAGTCACCATGTAAAATGTCATAGAGGGGTTTTAGTTCACCTTTACTGAATTTTAGATGAGGCGTACGCCAATTGATATCCCCTAGGAGTTTTTGGAAGTCATTTAGGGTCTTAAGCCTGTCCAATTGTAATTGTACTTTTTAAGAGGAGACTTGAGGTCCCCTCATTTGGAAACCTAAGTATATATAAGGATCTGTATCAGGGGCTATCTGTAGTCCCTTATCATGTAATGTATCTCGTAGGTCAGCATAACATTGTAGGACTCTGTTGCCATCTTTTTTAGCTATAAAAAGGTCATCCATGTAATGGATGATACACACATCTGGCCAATGTTCTCTGACTGGCTTAATGGCCAAGGCAACATAGGATTGACATAAGGTAGGGCTGTTAGCCATGCCTTGTGGCAGGACACACCACTGATATCTGTCCATGGGGGCCCTGAAATTGACAGCAGGTAGGCTAAAGGTGAAGCATTTTTGATACTCTGGGTGTAAGGGAATAGTAAAAAAGCAATCCTTTAAGTCTATAATGACTTTGAGATACCCCAAAGGTATGGCCACAGGCGAGGGGAGGCCTGGTTGTAAGGCCCCCATCAAAACCATTGTTTTGTTTATCACTCTGAGGTCTTGTAGCAATCACCATTTGCCAGATTTCTTTTTTATAACAAAAATGGGTGTATTCCAAGGTGAACTGCTGGGAACTATGTGACCAGCCTTAAGTTGCTCCTGTACCAAGTGTTGTGCAGCCAACAATTTTTCAGAGCTAAGAGGCCATTGATGGACCCACACAGGTTCTTCTGACAACCATGTTATCTTTTTTGCATGAGTCACAGGAGAGTCAATGGCCCCTATGGAAAATGGCCTAATCCAGCTCTGTCTGCTTTTGGGACAGGTTGTATGGGCTCTATGATTCCTGAGCTATTTTTTCCCAGGCCTTGACCAGGTGAATACCCATTGTTTAACATTTGTGCAGTAACAATCGCATTGGGGCTGCCCATGATTAGTCCCAGTTGAGATAACAAGTCTCTACCCCAGAGATTAATTGGCAATCCTGCAATAACATACAATTCGACAGTGCCTTTATTACCCTCTTTATCCTTCCAAATTAGAAATTTTGAACTTTTTTCTGGGTTTTGGCTTTGTCCTATCCCCTTTAGATGGATCATGGTAGTTTCCAGGGGCCAGGCAGGGGGCCAATCCTCCCTTTTAATAATGGTGACATCTGCACCTGTATCTATGAGGCCTGTGAATTTTTTACCATCGAACCATAGGGTCATGAGGGGGTTTTGTGGCAAAATAATTTGTGCCCAATAGGCATCTGAGGACCTAAACCCTTTATTGCCCCATTGTTGACAAAGTACCATATTGGGCATAGAGATCAAGGGTAGGAGCAACAATTGAGCAAATCCTTGCCCTTTTGTAATAGCATGGACATTTTTTGGAGAGGACACCATGACTTTAATTTCTCCAGAATAATCGTTATCAACCACTCCAGGAATTATCTGCAGTCCATCAAGTGTTGAACTACTGCATGCTACTATGAGGCCAAATGTATCTTTAGGTAAAGGGCCAAAGATTCCGGTAGGGAGGGCCTGAATCCCCATATCAGGGATTAATACTGTGTGGGGGGAGGAACTGAGGTCCAGTCCTGTGCTCCCTCAGGTAGCTTTAAAGAGGTCTGAAATGGATTGTTGTTTGCTCGAACAAAACTGACTGCTCCAAAGATTTGTTTGCATTTGGGGGCCTGGCGCTGGCCCTGGTTCCCATCTCCCTGTAAGGGAGGCAACTGTTTATCCTTGGCATCTCTTTTGGACCTGCATTCATTTGCCCAATGATATCCTCTCTTGCATTGGGAACATAACCCTGGCATTTTGGATTTTGTATTGATTTTAGAATCTTTTTTACAGTCTTTAGAAAAATGACCGGTCACTCCACATTTAAAACATTTCTTGTTATTTCTCTGGGATAAGAACTCTTTGACTGTATAACCATGCAGGGCAGCTGCCATAGCAAGGCCCTGTTGATAGGAAGCCCCTATATCTGAGCAGAGGCATATGTACTCTGTTAAGTCTGATTTCTTTTTATGTGGTCTAATAGCAGCTTGACAGGCAGGGTTAGCATTTTCAAAAGCCAAATGTTTGATGAGGTCTGAGTTTGCATGGGCACCACCAAAAATCCTGTTAATGACCATCATTAGGTGATCCACAAAGTCTGTAAAAGGTTCTTCTGGCCCTTGTTTAAGATTTGTAAGAGAGGAGCAGGCATCCCCTTTAGAAGGCAATTTTCTCCAGGCTCAGATGACGGCAGGTTGAATTTGAGCCAAAGCCCCTGGGTCATATCGCATCTGCTCATTATTGGTGGCATAAGGGCCCTCCCCTGCCAGCATTTCAAAATTCCAAGCATTGCCAGCTTGGGCATTTTTTCTATCAAGGTCTTTACAATTCTCAGCATACTCCGATTTCCATAGGAGATAATCCACCCCCATAAAGTGGCCCAAGCCAAAGTTTGCCAATCGGTAGGCGTAAGCCACTGTGAGGCTACGGAATCCAAAATTGCAAGAGTATAGGGAGTGGTTGTCCCATACTGAGCGACCGCCATTTTTAATTCCTCAACATTTTGAAATTGAAACCAGAATGGTGTCAAAATGGCCTTCCACGTCTGTAGTCTTAATCACCGGGAATGTCTCTATGTTGCCCAATTTTGATATCTGATCAGGTTGGAAAACAATATGCTTTATCATGCTTCTAACAGGTACTTGTGGGTCCCTAGGATCAAACTGGGTTTCATTTTGGAAATTAGAGTTTTTTAGCTTTAATCTTTTAAAAGAGTTATAAGATCTTGGTGCTCTTTTTCTAATTTTATTTGTTCTTTAAGGAGCTCAATTTTATTTTTTAGTTCTTCTCTGCAATCAAGGACTGGGCAGGCTAAAAGGGGGACTGGCTTGGCAGACTCAGAGGGAGCAGTGGGGCTATTAACACAATACAGCAGGGGCCAGTCTGGATTATGATATTGGGCAGCCTCTTCTGCTAAATCGTCCCAGTCAATATCATTATTATCCATCTTGGCCTTAAAAAGTTTTTGCAAATCAGGATATATTCTTTTAAATTGGGCTCCTCCAGAATTATCAGGAGCAGCTCCCTCTTTTTGAAGATTATTAGTGCCAGACATGGTTTCTTTTGTCTCTTTACTATGTGCGGCATCCAGTTTTGTAGAGGATTCCCCATTATAATTTTTTTTGCCTTTTATTCTTCACTATCACTATCAAGAGACATGAAGTCTTTTTCTTTTTCTGCATTTGGTTCTATTTGAGTTTGATCTTTTCCTCCTAAACTAGTTTCCCTCTCTCTTTGGTTCTCCTGCAGAATCTTTTTGGCCTTTTTAATCACATTGGCAAGCAGAGGGTCATTTTGTCTCTGAGATAAAATTTCATCTATCAAATTTCAATAAGCAAAGGCAGTTACTGGGACATTTTCAGGTCCAAAAATACTATAATAGTCTTTGAGAACTTCACCAACCCTTTTCCATTGTTTTGAGTCAATAGTTCCTTCAGTAGGAAACCAAGGACAGACTTCTTTAATATAATAAAAAAATGACACAAATGTTTTATTTTAACCTTTACTCCTCATGGTTTTAAAGCTTTTCCTAAGCCCTCAATAAACATTTCATGTTCACTCATTGCTTGTCCCATAAAATCGCTGTTCACTTACAGAGGTGCAGAAAATGCAGCAGGCTCCCGGTTTCACTTATCCTCTTTCCTTTGTCTTTGTGCTGGCTTCATGAACAGTGTCCCTCACAAAAATCCCCCATTCTTGAGTGCCATGTTGGGCGCCACTTGTCCCGACCCATGGGTAAGTCAATGAAGACCCTAGAGAGGGTGTGGGAGTGAAGGAAAAAGAAACACGAGAAATGGAGACAAGTCAAATGTTCTGATCAAGTCTCATTTATTAAGGGGAGGAGCACCAATATATATGGTTTGGGAGCACAGGAATCCTTTGTTAGGGAAGCCTGGGAAGCCAGATCTCTTGAGGTCAGCAGGTTACCAAGCAATGGTGGGAGGTCCCCTACTGTGCGGTGTTGGGGGGATGGCCAGGGAAGGATGAGAGACAGGACTTGATCTCTAAACAGAAGTTTAACCCTAGTGTTTAACTGGGGAATGTGAGGATGGTTTATTATCTTAGAAAGGAGGCCAGGTTTAGGTCTCCCACAGAATTTGGAGTAAATACAGTGGAGTTGCTTGTCTTAAAGTGTCCAATCTGAGAAACAAACAATAAAAACGATTTCTAACATTTGATAGCACTACATCGTTTAGCAGAAGCAAGCACAAAGTTGATTTCTACAGGCCCATAGTCAATGCAGTCTTCTTTTTCTGATATTCACAGTCACTGGTTTGCACAGTTTGGTATACAAACAAGTTTCCAAATTTGACATTGCCAAATTGAATAAAACTAATCTTCCAAAAGGACAGTTCAAATTATACTTCTCAAAGTATGTGACCTGTTAATAATTGTATGATGCACAAACTTTACTACTAGCTCTTCAGTTAACAAATCACTGTAGAAATAACAAATATACATGTAATCAGTTATTAATCACATCACTTATTTGCAAGTTTTCCAGTGACTTCTGTTCTGTTCTGTTCTGTTCTGTTTACAGACCTTGAACCATGAAGTTGTATTATCTCTTTATGTTCCTATAACAAGTCCATGTGGCATCTTATATGAAAGGATAGTACAACAGGACCTGGGCAACAAAGACAAAAGTGACAATTAACAACATAAAACTGACAGTGCTGGAAGTGAGATTTCAATTTAATGCAAAAATGTTTTAAAAGAAATGACTATGAGCATGGTGTTGCCAGTGCTGTTTGGGAACCTGTAGGTAAGAAATTCAAGAAATTTTGTGACTCTAAGATATAAGCCATATGAAGAAAGAGAAAAGAAGAATGCTGTGACCAATACAGAACAGAACATAAATATTTACAATAAAGATACTGTCAGAAAAAGTCCTAATGATACTTTGAAATCTCAAAAATATAAACTATTGAATGCTGATCCAGCCCAGACTGAGTACAAAATTTACAAATGCAATGGAAGACATTCCATATCTTTATGTTGCATGACAAGCACTGTTTAAAATACTACCAATAAGTTTTAAGAAAAAAAATCTCTAATCCTGGATCTTCCTCATGTTTTCAACTACAATGTGCTAAATAAACACTAGTTTTACCATTGTTTGCTCCCTGTTATGTATATAACCTACAGTAAAAGAATTTTAGAATATTTTGACAAGAATGTTTAAAAGTTACAAGATAATTTTTCTGCAGATTACTGAGATCTTTTTGCATGTCTTCACTTATGGGATCAATTTCTACATCTTGTATTAACACACAAAATCACCACAGGTTAATGTTTTAAACCTTGGGGTCAATGTTTAAAACAAAACTTCAATATATTAAATACAAGGTATCCTTTTCAGGCTATTATAATTTTATCTTTCTTAAAGAACATCTTAGTCCCTTGATCTGGTCTGTGAACCAATGCGTGGGTTTTCCCCTAGAGGAAGGAAAACGGGGTGGGGGCAGGGTGAAGAGAGAGAGAGACGGAGGCAAGTTGAAGTTTCCCAATCAAACCTCGTTTTATTGAACAATGTCCTGGCTTATAAAGAAGCGGGGGCAGGAAGTTACGGATGGGTCACTGTCATTTCCTGGGTGGGGCGAGAGGATCCTGGGAAA